>JBAMBL010002122.1:0-95057 GCA_037043405.1 Drosophila subquinaria | reverse complement strand
ACACCAATACAGAGAAGAGAACAAAACCGCTGTTTTTGTGCATCGCATTGCATACACACGAAAATGTTTGCATGTGTTGGTATTTTATATGCTTAACGCGTGCATGTATACGATATTTCGTTCCCTATGCTTTGAGGAATTACAAAAACAATTGAGGCTGAAAATCAATGGAATGAGCAAAAGCTGAGCATGCCTGCTTTACATTTTGTTAGTGTAATTTCAATGAATCATATTTTGAGCATATGCACGAGTCATTTTCGAGTCTTCTTCTGATCACCAATCGGCAAGGCGACTCAAAAAAGACTCTTCAAGAAGATTTTTGTAAAAACGATCTTCCAATTGCTGGCAGGGACTGTGCGCGTATACAGTAGCAGACAATAAAATTCAGACAGCCAAACCAATAATTTTTTTTTATAAAGTCTAGAAAATGAAATTATATATTTTGTATGTATCTTTTTTTATGAGTGTGGTTCGGTAGCTCAGTGGTTAGAGTCGCCGACCTATCACATAAGTAGAACTTCCAGTTTGAAAAAAACTGGGTTCGATTCCCCCCGTCAATATAGTCAAGCATGTGTTTTTATTCTTCGGAATGAAACGCAAATATAAAATTACTTCCCGTCATATAAAAAAAAAAAAAAAAAAATCTTTTTTTATTTGTTTTTTTTTTTAATTGTGGAATGAAAACGTGTAAAGGTTTTCTAATTTTGTTATTTATAAATTCCTCTCTCGTGTGAACCTGCAGAAAAAAATATATGTTGTAAGTACTCATATGCATGTGTGTAATTCGATTTAAACATATGAATGTCCAATGTGCATTACACACACACATGCAAAGAAGCTAATTCATTGTCATTGTCAGTAGGCGTTGCCAACTGTTGCACACATTCCATTTTCATTCATAAAAAGTGCGGCACTTTGGCGCCTGCGCATTTACGTATTCACGTATAATTGCATGTCCTTTTGCGCCAAAATCAGAATCACAATCACAGTTGCTTCAGTACGTATTCTCACGTTCATTAGCGTAGTCGCACTCGGAGTACGGAACTCCATTGCAGTGATTGGCAACGCGAGTCATTTTAAGAGTTAATTTGGACATTTTATTTATCTGTAGTGTTGATTAAATTCAATGTTACATTCAAAAAAGTGCTTTAAAATGTAACAATATTAACAAATTAATTGAAAAAAATATATATGTGTATAAAAAAAATGAAGTTAAAACCAGGATTATTGTTACTGCTGTTTTTATTGTATGTTGGGCCTAAATGCGATGGCCGCGAGATTCTCTTGCTTATCTCGTGTCCAGAACACAGAGAACACAGCTGCCAAAGTCTGAGCGACAACTTGCGGCAACAACGGCAGCAAATATCCAAATTAGAAGCGATCCCAGCGGATTATGGTTATGTCATTAAGGTGCACATAATGCATGAACTATTCAATTACTGGACTCTGCTGGACGCACTGCCGCATTTGCGAAGCCAGACACGTTTGCTAAATGCGAACACCGATTGGATTATTTGGTGTCAGCATAACACGCACGTGTCCAACCTGCGAGCTCTGCTCGAGCAGCTCAGCCACCGGGATGCTCACGAGGTGCGTTGCCGTCGCTATAGCCAAGCTAAAACTTGACATTTAATATTATTAATTTTTTTAACCAAAAGGAGGGGGAAGAAATTATTTGAATGAAACTAATTAAATTTAAATAAATTTAGAGGCAGCTTTACAAGTCAAAAAAAACCTTTTATTTTAAATTTTTATTAACAAACTATAGAATAAAAGTTATTTTTCCATTTTTATTATTCAAATTGAAAATAAAAATTATTTTATAGTTTTATTATTTGATCAAAAAAATTACAAGATAACCCTTGTTTTTCGATCTAAATAAAAAGTTATAAAAAATTAATCAAATTTCAATTTTTATTTAAAAATTATAATTTAAATCTTATTTTCAATTTTTATAAAAAAAATTCAAAAGACATTTACAGTTAAATTTTATTTTTCAACTTGTAAAAATTTCAAAATTGTAAAAAAAACTTTTGTTTTCAATTGCTAAAATAAAAATTTAAAATAAGAGTTAAATTATAATTTTTAAATAAAAATTAAAATTAAATTAATTTTTTATAATTTTTTTATTTAGATCGAAAAATAAGGTTTAACTTTTAATTTTTTTGACATAAGTAGTTGATTGCGATTTAAACTTGTGATTTAAAATTTTGAATTTATTAAAAACACAAGGGGGGACCCTTTACATAAAATCTAATTTTACCAAAATAAAATGTGTGAAGGAAATTTATAAAATTTGAATGCAGAATGAATTAAAGGTTGAACCATGATCAGTTTTGGCAAAGTTAAAGAAATTTTTAAGTTGGTCTGATCTTTTACAAAAATGTTCTTATATCCTACATCTTGGTCCATTTTCCCTTGATTTTATAAGCCCTTTTTTAAAGAATCTAACGTAAGATAATGATTTTATTATAATTTTTCACTTTCTTAAAATCAAACTAAAATAATATTAGGAAAATAAATAGGATTTCTCTCTCAGCACAAACATTGATGTTTCAAATTGGCACCTGTTTTTCTGCTTTTCTGCTTTTCAGTTGGCATATTATGGACACGCATTGTATGATGCTGAGGCAACTATTGTGCATCACTTTGCGCACTACAAGAATCCAACATGGTTTCCATATCCCATGCTAAGCGCTGGCGTTATTTTCACAGGTGCTTTGTTGCGCAGGTGAGTATAGCGGGATGGGAAAGGAAGGGGATACACCGTCACATCGTCGTGACGCCCATAACTCATCATGGAACATGCATTTGCAGCCTGGCCGAACTTGTTGCTGTTAATGCCCTCAATGCCACCAGGCACAGCGAATTCGCCATAGATGCAGCTCATGAGTTGGCCCGATTCATTTTCGATAATTTAGCACCTCCTGTGCCAAATGATGATGATGACGAGGACGATGGGAGGAAGAACAGCATCGACAAAGACGACGACAAAGACTTGTTACAACGCAAAATAATTTTGAAAAGTGCTGCCTTCATTTGTCCCTCGGCGAGCTTGTCGCCAGCATGGTCGCATGCATCCTCAGAGACGCCGCCGGTCGCGCGAAAAGCGACAGCAAAGGGGGCTTCAAATGGGCCTGTGCCTGAGACTGAAACTGAGCCGGAGTCCAAGTCGGAGTCGGAGTCAAAGCCTGTGTCTTGTGTGTTGCATGCAAAGCCCGAAACGGCCACTGGGAATACAAAGCATTGTGTGAGTTGTGATTTATGAATAACAAACTTAAAAGGTTTGTGGAGCTTGCAGGGGTCAACAATAGTTGATGTGTTAAAGTGAGTTGATTTAAAGAAGTTTAAAATGCTAATATATATCAATTTGCATGAAAGATGCTTTTCTGTAGGAGAAGAATAAGATCATTCTATTTCATTAAGTCAACAGTATTTTATCCTTAATTTGTCTTTAGAACTTAAAGAATTTATTTGTTTATTTATTTGGAGGGCTTTATTGTATTTCTAGATCAGATATGTTTGAAAACATATAATAAATTTTAATAATACAAGGCATTATAATTATCTTAAGAAGAATTTTATTATTGGAATCAGAAAATGCATTCAGGTTTATTTTCTTTTTTCCGACAAGAAGCTTGAAATTATAGAATTTTTTTAAATGAACTGCAAAATTTATAAATACTGTGCTATTTATGCATGTTAATTATAAAAGCGAATGAAAACTTTGGGGCACAGGAAGAGTGACAGTTTTTAATTAAGCAACTGCAAGCTGGGGACTGAAACTGTTGCACAATTGGGAAACTGCGAGAGTTCGTACTGTGGCAATTTAAAACAAACATTAGTGCAGAGCTATAGGCCATTTAAGCAATTAGCATTTGAAAGCTATAACCATAAATTCTCTGCCAATGGTCAGGAGGTAAATAGAAACTCCAAACTCAATTTCACCCACAACAGGTGCACACAACGGGGACACACATCTATTTCGCAATCAAAACCTGTGCAAAATTCCATAAGGAGCGTATACCAATCATCGAACGCACCTGGGCAGTGGATGCCAAACAGCGCAAATACTATAGCGATGTGGCAGGTAAGGCTAAGGATACAATATCTACTATACAATGTTGAGCGCAATTAGAGCAAATGAATGGTTATTGCTACTGTTGTTGCTGCTTGGGGGAAGTTAATACACACACACACACAGCAGCATTAACAATAACAGGAGTCAAAAACTAAACACACATTGGCAAACAGGTTGACTTCAACTTCAACTGCAGTTTGCAGCTTCAGGTGCAGCAGCAGCAACAGCAGCAACAACAGTTGCCATATTGAATATTCATTGATTTGTCTTTGTGTGATCTTCCACAATTTGACCTACAACAACAACACAACAACAACAACAACCAAAACAGATGCCGACATACCGACAATCAGCACTGGCCTACCAAACGTTCCAACTGGACATTGTGCCAAAACATTGGCAATTTTGCAATTATCCCTCAAGGATATCAGACAGTTAACGGACATACGCTGGCTGATGCTCGTCGATGATGATACTCTATTAAGGTGTGTATGTGTGTGTGTGTGTGCGAGTGTGTGTGCGTGTGTGAGCCATGATTTTTATGCGGCTTACACGGCTCACAGCGCATTCAATTAAAATTATCATTGTTATATTTATTTCTTTTATACCCGATACTCTAAGAATATAAGGGTATATTACATTCGTTGTCTCAGCATCAACTCCAAAGTGTTACCGTAAACAAATTTTACAGCGAACGCAAATAATGATTATTGAAATTTGTTCACATCAAAAAATCAATGTCTAGAATACATATGCATAAAAATAATAATAACGATTAAATTTGAGCGAATAAATAAAACTCACAAATAATCATTATTTATGAATTTTATTTTTTTTCGCTCAAAATAAAACTCACATTAAATTCATCTTTAAATTGATTGCGTAAACTTTTTTTAAAGTGAGTTTTATTTTGAACGAAAAACTAAAAATGTCAAATAATGATTACTAGTTAATTTTATTTTTTCGCTCAAGTTTAATCATTATCATTGAAGAAAACCCTAAAAAAATCTTCAAATAATCATTACTACGTAATTTTTATGAATTAACTCATAATGATTACGGTCCCTGAAATTTTATATTCAGATTCCTTTAATGATGTTTTTTTAAATTTTTTTTTTGTTAAATCCTTTATAATAGTTGGAGTTTTAAAATTTGGTGAAAAAACACATATACTACTGTGGGCAAAAAGTATCGGGAATTTTAAATTTAAAAAATTTTGGGATTCCAATTGGAACAAATGTTTGTACTTTTAGGTTGGCACTACTATCATTAACATCTGTGCAAAATTATACGTTAAAATATTCATTAGTGTTTAAGCTACGATTAGTTTTGTACGACGCCAAATGTGCATTTGGCGATTTTGGTGCCAAAAAACGGTCAATTTCATCGAAAAAAGCCCCGCGTAGAAGTGAGTGAAACAATGTTTTCTGACTACCAGGACAAGATAAAACGCATTATTACGGGCGATGAGACTTGGATCTACGCTTACGACATGGAAATTACCGATCAATCGAGCGAATATCGGCTAAAGGTGAGCCGAGACCGAAAAAATCGCGTCAAATTTGCTCAAAAATCAAGGTCATGTTGACAGTTTATTTGGATTATCGTGTTGTAGTTCATTATAAATTCCTTCCGACCGACCAAACTGTCAACAAGGAATATTGTTTGAGAGATTTGCGTCGTTTGCGCGAAGCTATGCGTAAAAAGACGCCAGAACTATGGGCTGACAACTCATGGTTCTTGCAACACGATAATGCGCCCTCTCATACTGCCCCTGTTCTTCGTGACCATTTTGCCAAAAACTCGACCAAAATTTTCCCACAGCTACCTTTTTCGCCTGATTTATCTTCGTGTGACCTCTGGCTATTTTCTAAGCTCAAAAGACCACTCCGAGGACACCGTTTCGAGTCGATTGAGGAGATTCAACCAAAATCGCCAATTGCACTTTTGGCGTCGTACAAAACTAATCGTAGCTTAAACACTAATGAATATTTTAACGTATAATTTTGCACAGATGTTAGTGATAGTAGTGCCAACCTAAAAGTACAAACATTTGTTCCAATTGGAATCCCAAAATTTTTTAAATTTAAAATTCCCGATACTTTTTGCCCACAGTAGTAGTATTATGCTCACGAACATTAACATTTTTTTCTCAATTTTTTCACGCGCTCTTTTGACCCTACATAACTAAAAAAACGTATGCCACGCCCACAAGTTTTAAGCTTTAACTTTCTTGTTGATATTAAAAATTATCTTAAATTATTGTCAATTGTCCTTTTTAATTGCATCAAGATTGGTTAAATGTAATAGTAGTTATGGTTTTATTAGGTTTTAAAACCAAGAAAGCGCCAAAAAGTATACTGTATATTTTAAAATATTCCTAAATGAATTTAATATGCACATGTTTAAATTTGGGTATCGGGTATTCCATAGTCGGTGATTCGACTATAGTGTTTTTGTCTTAACCGATAACCAACATGTGGCATAAGTCCCTCCCTGTAGTGTGTTCCGACTGAGCGCCCTGCTGAGCTGTTACAATCACACGCAGCACATTTATCTGGGCGAACGATACGGCTATCGATTATATGCGCCGGATGGCTTCAATTACCACACGGGCGGTGCTGGAATTGCGCTGAGTCTGCCGCTGGTGCGGCTCATAGTGGAGCACTGCAGCTGCCCGGCGGCCAGTGCACCCGACGACATGATACTCGGCTACTGTCTGCAGGCACTGGGCGTGCCGGCGCTGCATGCGTCCGGCTTGCATCAGGCCCGGCCACAGGACTATGCCCCAACGTTGTTGCACCTAAATGCACCAGTTTCGTTTCACAAATACGGGCAGACGAGTCCGGAGCACACGTACAAACGTTGGCTGGGCGGTGCCCTGGGCAATGCCAGTGTGCGT
The DNA here is from genome assembly GCA_037043405.1 of Drosophila subquinaria. Classification (NCBI taxonomy): domain Eukaryota; kingdom Metazoa; phylum Arthropoda; class Insecta; order Diptera; family Drosophilidae; genus Drosophila; species Drosophila subquinaria. The sequence goes on along the minus strand of JBAMBL010002122.1, from coordinate 88,074 downwards.
CATGTGGCTGGCAAGGATCAGCTGGCCACGCCGATGCAGCTAACTGGCCATGGCCTGCTGCAGTTGGCCAGCATGGCAACGGGCTTGGATGGCACCACCAAGCATCTGGATCTCTAACCTGCCCAGGTGAGTGACATTTCAGAAGTATTTCGACCGTAATTACAAGCAACAACAACAACTTCTCGTTGGCTGTGACAGTTGGACAAATGTTGTCACCACAAAGCCATGGCTCGTCCAAAATTCAATCTACTTCAGCTCCACCTTCAGCTCCAGCTCCAGCCATCAAGCGGCTGCCAAGCACACAAATTTCCCATTTTCTACCGAGAAAAACTTTGCCAGTTTCGCGGTGCAAAAGGTGTGTACGTGTGTGTGTGTGTATGTGTTTGCTTGTGTGTGTTTGTGTGTGTGTTTTGCGGCTTTCGTGTCACTTTAATTAGTGGAAATGCTTAAATGTGGTTGCCATTTGCGACGTTGCGACATTCCGATGAAATGTGCCACAGACGATTGAAGCCGCCTGTTGTTTGTTAGGGTTAATCCCTTGTGCTTACCTAGTTCACTTAACTGTTTATGCATGCAAACAAGTTGAAAACAATTGACCAAAAGCGCCAAAAGATACATATTCAAGCCCAAGGTTTTGACAAACAGACTGAAATGAGATAGAAAAATTGCTTGATAATTTTTAATAAAAGATTTTGAATCGCGATATCAATTTAGAATCAGCTTATATGAATTTATAGTAATTTTAGCGACATATTTGCAAAAATTTTTGTTTTTCCAGATTCAATAAACGGATCCAAAAATACCCAACAAAAACGGGATTTTTACATTGAAAACGGATATGGATATGAACGAAATATGATGGCCATTTTCGTTGTGAAAAGAGATAGAGATCGTTGCATCTCGACATGCTGTATACTTATTTATTTTTCTACAATATGTTATGTTGGACTGAGCTCTTTTTGTTGAACTGATATAATTTAAGAACCTAATTAACCTCAGAGTTTCATTAAACTTTTGTTCTGTATAACGCACTCATGTAATAATATTTACAATAAAATTAAATATGTTTTTTAATATACAATAAACCAAAAATATATTAAATTACTATGAGCATACAGCTCTGGAGTTAATAATTCGCAAGCCCGCATTTATTAGCAAAATTTTTAAATATAAAAAATCTCTTGAGATTCGAATAATCAGAAGAATTTTGATTTTTATTGAGTTCATATTTGATTATATTTATAGGAAATTTTTTTAATTATAGAAATTATCACGTAAGTAATATTTGCAATTAATCTATTAAGAATAGTCTTAGAAATATTGGTTACAAATTTGAATATAATTTCAATTTGGAAACAGAAGTAAAGCATCATCGGAATCATTTAAGACTTAAAGCATCGCAAAACAATTTCAATGACTTTTTGGCACCTTTCAGTTACTTAAACCTCATTAAATGTAAATTTGTGCAAGGATCCAAGTCGAGGACAGTCGGGGGCATCAACAGTTTACGCTTCACTGCATTTTTCGAGTGGTTTATCCGTCGGTGGTTGGTTGGCTGAACTGAACTGAACTGAGCTGAACTGAATTGAGCTGAATGGAAGGGAACTTAGCACAACCCAGCTGAATTGAAGTATGCATCTTTGAGATACTCGGCGATAAACAAACAAAAGCGTTTCATTTATCCGCCCATGCCACACTTCATTTGTCAATGGGCACCCAGTGACCCGCCCACGTAGCATGTGGCAAACAACGTGCTTAATAGAAGTGCATTTATTATTTAAATACCAATCAATACTTTTCGCAACTAACCCACAGATGGGGATTGGATGGAAGTTAGAGTCAAAATCTAGGCAACTTTGCTAAATATGTAGGTGAAAACAATGTGTCAGTTTATTTGGACGCGTTGACAGTTGTAATTGCCTGTGGTTATTTTGTTGGATATCTTGAATTATTAAACGTATTTCGGAATCTCTGTGGTGCTCACATTGAGTTTAATGCTATGAATAGTACCGCATTTAAGCAGATTTCTTAACAGTCTCACATTTGCCGACATGTACACACTTTAATATTAAATTAAGGCCATGCTTTTAATTATATCTGTACCCATTATCTCTAAAGGGTTTTTCCTCCTTTTACTGATATGATCTCTTTTTTATTTTTTTTTTGGTTTTGAAAAACAGGTATGATTTCGGTTGATGAAAGTAAAATTTACTTACAAAAATTTTAAAAAAGTTTGCTTTTTTATCTGTTATTTTTATGCTTTAATTTAATTTCAAATTAAATATATATTTTATTTAATATCATATTCAAAATGATCTCTGGTGGTAATTGAAGAATAAGATATGACTTTGTTAAGCTCATAGCCCTGAAATAAAATATATAATTATTTATATTTGATAAGGTCAACATTATTATATCTCAAACAATAACGAGGGTATGGCCAAGTCGTGCATCAATGTATTTAAAATCTTTTCTCTTGTATTTTGCTTGTGTCTGACAGGTTCTGTTTATTTGCTCCTCGTCTGTCTGGCAACGCGACACTCGAGTTGCTTATCTCTGGAATGGCAGAGACACTGCCTGGCTCAGCAGGACACAGAACACATTCTCCTCTATCTCTACGTCTACGTGTACGTGTACTGCCTCTCTCTCGCTCTCTTCGTGTCCTAATTAGTTGCGGATTTTTTCAATGAATGCGAAGCAAGTTGAAGCTGAATGCCGCATGCTGACTGCCGCATGCCACTGCGACAAGTTGAATTTCAAATAAATTTAATTACCAGCCAAGTTGCTGTTAAATAAACGCTACATTTATATGTATAATATGAACACATGTATCTTTCAACGCCACTCGTAATCAGCTTCGTCGGATTCCGTATAATCCACAGCCACATTCTCATCCCCATTCTCGTAGTCATCATCGTAGTAACCATCATCATCTTCATCATCATTGTCGTCCGTTTCTTCCAGGGATGTTGCCTGTCTGGGACCCACGAAATTGATTGCATTCTGTGGCATCTGTTGAATTCTGGCCAAGTGGCGTTGTTTTTGACTCCTGTACACCTGAAATACAGCTGGCTCCATTGGATCACTTGGACTCCAGGGCAAAGCGCTGACTGTGATCAGCCAAAGGACTAAGATTACAGAATAGAGAGTGAAGGGATAATCTTATAACTTATATTATATATCGGCTAACCCAAAGAAATCGCCACAACTGTTGACTTCATCTTCCAAGTTCGAACTGCTGCATTTGATTGAATGCATTTCTTGTTTTATACTCAAATTTGGAATAGATATTTGTACCCTTTCTTTGGGTAGTATTGCTATTAAAATTATTTTTATCACTTTATTTATTAAAAATAGAAGAAGGTCTTTTAAGTCTTTAAAAAATATATTTTTTTTATTCTCAGTTTCGTAGATAAGATGCAGGTTCCAGTCTTTGCTCGGATATATTAAAAGCAAGAGTATTGAATCTTCAACATGCTCAATAGCCAGTATTTTTTGTTACCATTTACTTAGTTACAAACTTTATTTTTATGTTTCATTTTATGAGCATCTGTTAGAAAGTAAAAGTTGTCAACCTTTCTTTCATTCATAGCTTTATCTTAGTAAAAGTTTTCTTATAATTTTCAATCGGTTTTAAAGAACATTTTAATGTTAACTTAATTATTGGTTTTATGTCGTGGCAACTAAAATTGTTAATTTTAGTTTACGTTGTTTTTACTAATCTTTTCTCCCGTCTTTTAATGATTTCCCCCTCTTAGTTTTGTTGTTGTCAAAGTTGAAGCATATTGCAGCTTGATTTGATGCAGATTTTGTTGCTTTCTCATTTGCAAAATACATAAAAAAAAGAAGCTCAGAGAAAATGTCAAAAATTGTTCACATTATCTTGAGAATTTCATGAAGCATTTTCTTTTGCATAAAATTACAGTTTTGTCCCTTGCCAGGACACAAGGCAACACCAACACAACACAACACACACACAGACAAGGACACGGACACATACATAGAGATTACATGGACATGGGTGTTGCTTGTGGCTACTTGAAAGTAGATTAGACGGAACACGCACAATGTCACGTCAGTAAAGGTCCAGTCGGGGAGTGGAGTGAGAAGAGTCCGGGTGTGTGGAATACTGACGTTAATCTTACTCCAAACATCAAAAAGTTAAGCCACAAGAAAATTTAAGTAACCTTACCATCTCCCGTCTCTCTCGCTCGCCATCTCTCTCTCTCTCTCTCTATCTTGACTTTCCCGCAAGCCAAAGACACACAACGAAATGAAGCATGGAGAGAAATTGTTTAAAAAGATTTCCCTCATACAATGTGAAACAAAATCCTTGGCGATTTGGCAAACAGTTTGTGACTGTGTCTGGGAATGGGACTATGATTGAGACTCAGTAGCAAACACCTCCTGGACTTTCCGTTTCACCAAGCAAGTTTAGCTCAGCTTTCAATTCCCACTTGAATTTACTCAATTGTTTTAGTTTTCATTTTCTGTTTGCATTTTACATTTATAATGTTTTCACATTCAAAATGAGCTCGAAAGTTTATTGAAGGTTTGGAATTGTAGACGGAGACTATATTTGGTAGAAAATATGGTAGAAAATAAGTATGGGCCAGAAAAATAATCCAATTATTTGTTATCACTATTCAGCATTATCTTATAATTTTTGTTACCAGTAAAAGAATTAATTATAAAGAAAAATAAATTTGTTGAATTTGAACAAAAAATGAATTTTTGAAAACAATTATTATTTTATGTTATTAAGTAACACATTTCAATTGTATAGGACCGTGCGGTGTATTAAGTAGTTCTAAAAATCTGACTGTTCTTGGGGTGTTAAAGTTTAAACTGGTTCTTTATGAAGAGACTTAACACTATTTGTGCTTATTTAAATCAAGTGATCACAGGCCTCTAATTCACTGATTCATATCTGAACAAATGTGTTCTTAAAACTTTTCTTAGCCTCTTCTTGACTCTTCTTATTTGTCTTTCTAGCTACTATTTCGCTTATTCATCAGTCAAAAGTTGGCCGAAATTTTTTTAAATCGCTGCCAGGCATTTGTCAGCCACAAAAGAGAAAACACAAACTGAAACGAGTCCTGAAACGAATCCATTTAGATCAAGTTAGGGCGTCTCTAAGTAGGCAACTTCATTCAAACCAAATCCTTGCACTGTTTAACCAGCAATAAATTTTTGTCCATGTCTAAAGTTTAACTCGAGGAAAAAACCATTTTGTGTCTATCAGAAGGTCTAATCTGCAGTCCGTGCAGCAACGTAACCCAACTGAATAACTGAACCCATGCGAACCAACTTTGCCACGTGCAATAAATTCGCAAGGCGCAATGTCTGCACTATTTGTGGCTAGCCCCAAGACTTTGCCCTCCTCCCTATTCCCAAGGTGGTTGAATTGTCAAGGGGCAAGGGTGATGAGAATAAGAATGGGAATGGGAATGGGAATGATGCGAGTTACTCTCACAGCTAAACACGCGCTTTGTACGTGATCTGATAGGGAATTAAAGCCAGCTCAGACATGTGTAAAGTTTGGCCGAAACGCGTCGCATTCGTTTCAGCACACGCTTAGCCTGCCACGCCCCCTTTCCATATCCTTCCATTCGTAGCTATTTCCGGTGCGGTTTTAGCAGCACTGTGTGTACAGTTTGACAGTCGTTGCGCTAATTTACTTTAAATTGGTTTTCACGGCATACACTGCTTGTAACTGTGATAAATGACTTGGGGGCGTAGACACCCCACCCCACCACCTCCTCACCCCTCATGCCCCCACTCTTCCCCAGTACAGGCCTATTCCAAATGTGTCTTTGTTATCGCTAATGGCATCTGTGGCTTGGCTTTTTTCCTTTTGCTATTGCTCCTTGTAGGTTAATAAATTGGTAAATAAAAATTAATGCAGCACAAATTACAAATAGCCAATTCTCAATGTTGACGACAATCGCTCTTGACAAATTTCCTTTTTGCCCACTTCGCTTACATTTTGGCCATAATTAACGAGCAAAGTTTTTAACCTTTTGTGCAAGTTTTGCAGCCAGTCCATGACCATGTCCATGTCCATGTCCATGTCCTCGTCCAGTTGCTTGTGTACAATATTGGCTCCTTATCGCAACAACGCCATCTTAGTTTCTTTGGGGCGTGGCATGTCAACTAATTAGACCAGTCGAAAGTTTTTCTTTTCACTTTGCCTTATTCATTGTGGCATAATTAATGAAAGCCACGTTAGTCAAAGTGTTTGGCCGATTAATCAGCAATGCAATGAAAGGCTATCAAACTGCTCTGGAATTATTGAGTTATATTTCTAAGCTCTGGGTCACGTGCAACTTGTTGGCACTGTTTGGTCGAGCTATTTATGCAAATTGAGCCTTAATTTAACTACAAATGTTTCCAAGTAATCAGGTCTTGTAATTTGATATTCTTATATCAATATGATTTTGTTAAATTTGTCACACATTTTATAAATATTTTCCTTATCAGAATTTGCCTTGCATACCTTCAGACTTATCATTTACATTTCCTTTATGCCTCAAAGATTACAAATAAAATTTCTGTAAAATTTAATGATAAAATATTTTCTATGCTTTTACAAATTTTCGCTTGCATCTCAATAAATGCATTGTTAAAATGTAATTTGATCATTTAACAAATAAATTTACGACAACTTAAAATTTTCCTATTTCTTTAAATGTTTTCTGGATAATCCTTAAGATCCCCGACCTTCAATGATTCCCATAATTTCTGAAAGCATAGAAACGCATAAAGTTCTAAACAATTTGTGCAGAACTGATTGCACAATTATTTCCCATAGTTGAAAAATCATTTTAGAAAAAGTATTTTGCTTTGTCGGTTGTGCAACACTCGTGCGGATGGCTAAATAAATTTGTTGCACGTGACAACTTAAATGGCCGCAGCGACGGATTTTGAAAAGTGGCAGCAATGCTTTGCGACCTGGCCAATTGCACAACACATTTGTTGATTCGCTTGTGGCGCCAAATTGCGTGCCACAAATGGACGCACATAAATCATGCGTGCAACAAACATTGCTCGGCAAGTTTTTACGCACAATTGGCTAAATTCTAAAAGCCTGAACCTGACACAGGTGACCTTTCGCATCCACACGCTGAGTTCTAGTATGGAATTTTGGTCACGCTGCACACATTTCAAACATAAAATTTAATCCCAGCTGGAAATGGAAAAAAAGTTACTATAAGTTGCCTAGGAACTGAAATACTGTTTCCTTTGGAAGCATTGTTTAAATTTTCGTTTAGTTTTATACTTAATACTTGCAACATTTTGGAAGTACAAAGTTCAGTTAAACAAATTAATGAAATTTAAATATAATTTTGAAAATAAAACAATCTGAAAAAAAAGATAAAAGATATAGTAACTATTTATATATATATACATATATATATATATAAAATTAAGGCTTTAATTAAATCTAATCTAAAGACTACATAGTTCTCATAAATTTATGTTACAATATTGCAATCAAAGTCTGCACACTTATATGAAATGTGTTTTTTTTGTTAATAATTTGCATTAATATTTCACAGCTACGCGTCAGCTAAGCGAACATTTTTAATTAATTCGCAGCTTGCAACATTTTTTTACAACACTCACACACACATACACACTCAATATATAAAGAAGCAACGAGAGCGACATTTGTTCTTATGTGTGAGATACTTGAAAGTTCATAAAAATGTTTGTTGATGTGGCTTGGGGGTTGTGCCCCGCCTACTGACAGCACTTTACAAGTCGAGCAGAAGCACTAATTAGTCAAGGATTTGGTATTAAGGGCTGGCCACCCTCAACCCCCGCAACAATGTATAAAATGTAAAGCACGTGCCACCGCGTATTTAAAATATTCAAAATATTATTTTTATGCTGTTTGTAAAAATTTTGAAATTACGCGCACGTAGTGAAAAGTTAAACAAAATTTGTGTTTATTATGACTGCCTTCATTTTCGGCAATTGAAGGGAGATTCATAAGCTTGTAAATTTTCCGATGGTCCGATGGACAACTTTATTGGGGATGGTTTGCATTTCGCTTTAAGGTTGAACAACGAGATTGTTTATCAAATTAACTGTGCTTTTGGCACAACATTTGCAATGCATATTCATTTGCACATTTAATTACTCTTGAGACTTGCACAAAATCAAACCGCATTCAAATTGCATTATTCAATCAAGCAGGCTTTCCTCCCTCAGAGAGTATTTAACTCTATGGGAATGTGTGTGTATGTGTTGTATTTGTATTGTATTTGTGTATCCAAAAACAGTCTTACAATTGTCATTGCAATTAAGGACACTTGAATCATGGAATTTTGATTAATGAATACAAAACATGTAAATGATAATTTTCGAAATTTATCTTGCTTAAAGTGTTTTAATGATTACAGAGCTTTTGTGGTCTAAAATCTTAAATGTGCCCAAAGCATGTTTTGTTCTTAAAAAAAAATCACATTCAATTAATTAGCATCTATTCACAGGACACAGGACACGGCACGAGCCAAACGTGCATGACAAACTTCCGCTTTTCGGTTCGGTCGCAGGTTGCGGCCAATGTGCATGGCTTAGCCCCGGGGAGGACGGGGTGTTAGTTTGCTGCATTTGTGGTCAGTGTCCAGTGTCCAGTTTTGTTTTCGGACCATTTCACGGGTACAAAACGAGTACAAGTAGAAAACAGTTGCCGGACAGAAGCGCAACACAAATTCGTACCGAACTAAAATACGTGCAAAGTTTACAAAAAACAATTTGGTTGTGGTTCTGCCGCTTCCGTTGCAGCTCCTGTCGAGGTTGTTTAATTATTTGCCATTTAGCTGAAAGAGAAACTTTTGCTTAGCTTTGGATCACTAATTGTATTCATTTATGCATTTCTAGTATGTGATTCACTGAATAGTTGCTATTGTTATTAGAACAAATGAGTTCATTGAAGCATTGTAAAATTAAAGCCCAAATTACATAATTAAATAAGCTTAAACTGATATTCTGTAACGGTTTTTATTTTAAATCAGCGCTAATTTTCTTAGTGCTGCCATATGGACGAAAATAAGTAGCTGCCAAACAGTGCTGCCACTCAGTCTGGTAAAACGTGAAGTTGGCTGCGCTACTAAGAACAGCTGTTACAAAACATTCAGTCTGTTTTGCGCATTTCAAACAAAACGTGTTTACAATAATTTGGATTTTCTGATTTAAATAAACACACAGCATGACGGAAATAGAAGGATACAGAGGTAAGAGTTTGAGTACAAAACATTTGAGATTATTAAACTAATGCAAACACCAAACATAGTTGTGCCGCTGCGATTGACGCCTGATGCCAAAAACTGTCACAGCATTTACATGCGGGAGCACTTCATACGATTAATGGATCCCAGCAAACCAAAAGGACGCACGCTGTTTCTGCTGAACGTACCTCCCTATGTTACGGAAGCTAGTCTGCAGACGTTCTTTAAACGCGCCGGTAACGTGGAGACCGTGTTGTTTGCCGCGAAACCAGGGCGCGATGAAACCATCAAATGGTATGAGAGCATGGAGGCGCCCTTTTCAAATACACAAACGCCTTTTAAGTTCAAAGTGGCCTACGTAGTGTTCCAGAAAAGCAGCAGCATTGGCAAGGCTCTGGGCATACAGGGTATTGGTTTGTACAACAGCAGCGGTGAATCCCTAATCAAAACAGGCATGGAACTGTGGCACGACGACTACGAAAATAACTACATACTGGACGTGGCGGAAACGCAAGCAAAGATCGATGCCTACATGGCTGATTACGATAAGCGCGAACGTGCTGAATTGGAGGCAGCCAAAACCAGTGAGGCAGATGCAGATGGCTGGGTCACCGTGGGCAAGGAGGGACGCAATGCGGGCTTCGAGCAAAAGGAATCTGTAATTGGACGTCTCGAAAACAAGCTGGCAAAGGACAAAAAAACCAAGGAACTAAAAAACTTTTACACATTTCAAATACGCGAAAGCAAAATGCAAAACATTGTAGAGCTGCGCAAAAAATACGAAGAGGACAAGCGTAAAATTGAGCTGTTGAAACAATCGCGAAGGTTTAGACCTTTTTAGTTGTTAAATTAATATGGGTATAAGAATAAAAAACCGATAAAAATAAATAAATATATTTTAAAATTTTAACTGAAAGAATCAAGTTTTACATTCGGTTCGTTACATTTTAAGTCAACTGAGACCTCAAGTAGTTATTGAAGAAATGTGCCTTACTCTAGAAAACATTTTGTTCATACAAAATGCTTAAGGAATTAATTTTAAATTAACAAATCCTTCCTGCTTCTCCTTTCTAGCCAATTTGAATACAAATTTGAATCATGCAAAATAATAACAGGTTTTAAAATTAAACTAATTAATATTTATGCATAATTGACAAGTTACATTTATTTATCCACCTGCCAACCCACATAAATGGGTTTTTATTTAGGGAAAAAAATAAATTGTAAACTTAAGATCACTTGGAGCTTTCTCATCTCACATAGTACTGTCATCGATAAAGTGTGCGTAATCAAAGGTTAAAAGTTGAATAAATGTGGCTTGGTTCAAGGAATACACACATGCATAAAGGTACACATTCGAATATGAGTTGGATGACATGACCGCTGGCCGAAATCCTCATAAATTTATTGCCATTGACACTTTGCCGCGACTAAATCCTGGCCTGGCCTGCCATAATTTCACGGCAATGCAATAACTTACAAGCGAGCCGCAGGAGGAGGAAAGTGGCCATAAAAGCGCATAAAAAGCAAACAAAAAAAAGGCAACGGGTAAAAAGAAGAAACGCTGCGCTTATTGTGTGATAATCGCATATGGTTTATGTTAATTTGAGAAATGATAAAAATATTTCGCTTATCAATTTTAATCATCATAATCGTCGCGTTGCCATCGTCGCGACACAGACACAAAAAAAAAACGCAGAGACCTCGCTCCAGGCACAGCACGCGATCCGGATCTGTTGTCGTTATTGTTGCTGTTGTTGTTGTTGCTGTTGTTGTTGCTGCTGCTATCCATGAGACTTTTAGGCCTAATGTGGCGCGCGTAAATTTCCAATGCACAATCTACCAACTGGGTAATCGGAGAGTCTGGAGCTCGGAGTGAAATACAAACGAGGTACGCGTTGGCTAACGCATACATACATACACTTAGAAAAAAATCAAGGTAATCAAGGTATATTCAACTACAAACGATCTTAACAGCTTACTGAGTTCAGAATTTTTAAAGCGGAGAACTAAAATCTTATTTCAAGTTCGCTTATCGTATTCCAGGAATTCGAAAAACAAGATTTTTTTGGGATACTTAAAGTACGTTTTGGTATTAATTTAAGACTGTAAAAGATAGAATCATAATAGCTTAAGTACACAAAAATCTTGAACTTATTCCAAAATGTACTTGTTTGTAGTACAAAACATGTTTAAATTTACACACAAAGCACTTGCATAAATGCAAGGAGCAATGTTCGCTATTCAGCTAGAATCAGTTGAGAATTCTAAGGCGCCAGAATAACAAAATAAAATGCTGTTGAATCTTGATGCATACTATAGTATTGAGTTCAGAGCAATGTTAAATTTAAATACCAAATGATTAGCTTAAAAAACTCTGTTGTTTCTAAAGGAACTTCAACCAAGCTCACAGACATAATGTTTGTTATGGTTATAAATATTCAGACTAAGTTTAATTAAGATCGTGCTCTTATATCATATAGATGTCATAATGTCGGTATTTTAAATTTAAAATTGTGTCATACTTAATTCAAAAATAAAAGTACACAATAATGATATAATTTTAAGAACAAAACGTTATAAATTCAAGTACAATGGATTATTTTTCTGAGTGTACATACATACATAGATATCTGTATGCGCGAACAACTTGGCCATCGTCAAGATTGTTGCTGTTGCTGTTGTTACTGTTGCTGTTGCTGTTGTATGCTTGTCATTGGCTGGGGGCCTGGCCTACTGTGGAGCCTAAAGACAGCAACACATTCATAATTTCTTCCGATTTGTATCGTTTTAAACATTTTAAATTGATTAAAATGCGATAAATCATAATCGCCCAGTGTCTGGGGAACGGGACAGACACGGAGACAGAGAGAGAGACTGAGATTTAAACTGGTCCCTGTTATGATAGTGGGATTGGGTCTCATCGAAGACTGCAGCGTCTGCGACTGGGTGATGGAACGATTTATGAGCCTTGAACATAATAAAGTGTTAACGGAACGAGTTATTAAGGTAATCTGAATGCGCATAAGTTAATAAAAGCTCGTTGCACTTTCGTTAGCAGCAGCGACGATTTGCATTGGACCCATTGGCCATTGCGAGTTGCCCGTTGCCAGTTGCGTCTAAGGTTCCATAGGCCCCGTTGCGGACACACAAGATGTCGAAAAATATAACATAAAACGACCACACGTACGTCTCCCATGCCGCTCAGCAGGACATCGAGAGATCGAGAGACCACAAAACACAAACGCCGTGTCTTGTGAGCAGAACAATCAATAAATTTGAACACGTGAGCGGGACGCGAATGCGGACAGCAACAACAACAACAACATCAGCAACAACTCCAACATCTACAACAACAGCAACAACAACAACAACAATGAGTACAACGCGATAAGTGATCGCCGTGTCGACTGATTGGGCACCAACAGCAACAAAATTCACTTTTCCCCTATGAGGAGGGGAAATCGGGAAACTTGAAGTTGATCTCAGCCAAGTTGGAGCTTATTAGTGTGCTGTAAAATAAAATAACCATATAATTGTAATTTCCTTTTACATGTTTATATCTCTTATATTATTTCAACTTGATTTTGAAACAGTGAAACAGATTTTGAAACTTAAATAAATTCATATATTTGTAAAACACAAATTCAGATGAGAGAAAACCAAAAGCATTTTGCTTATTAAAACTGAATCAGAACAGAATTTAAATCTTACTCTGCGAATCTACGAAATTTTATTATTGAGATTATTGTACTAACGTATACATACCTCAATGTAATACCTCAAAAAAATACATCATAAGTAGAACAAAATGTACAAAGTAGTTTGTTAAGAATGAAGACTTAAGATAAAAACATCATACTTGAGTAATTATTTTTTAAGCGCATTAAAACTAGTAGCAATTTATAGCAAGAGTCAGTTCCTTAAATTACTTGTTTATATTTAAATTACTTGTTTATATTTAAATATTTGATGAGATTTTATGTATTTTTGAAATCGTTAAAACTGCTCCAGGATTAAATTTTTATAAAATAATAATTAATTAATTAAAATAAATAATTAATTTGGATAATTTTAGAAGAATGTTCATGACACTTACAAATTACACACAGACCTTCGAACAGACAGAAGATAATGACTAAATTGAATCAACTACTGTTAAGGATACAAAATACAAATGCTGTAGAGAATCGGAAATAAATTAATTTGTTCCCTAAAAAAATTTACACAAATTTTTAATATCCTACACTGCCTATTTTAAATCGTTTTAAATTTTTGAAAAATTACAAATTGTCAAAGACTCAAACTACCGGGATTACCGTAAAATTTCCATGTTTTATTTATTAATATACTGGAAATAATAATGCTTCTTAGGAACTTCAGCAATTTTTAATTTGATTATCTTCATTCATTTACTTAACTGTGCAAATTAAAGTTTACATTTTTAACAAAGTTTTTTAAGTAGATTTTAAATTTGTTCGTGGGCTCCGCATTGGTCAAATGGCAGCTCAATAGCAATCTCCAAAATTATACCACGTTGTTGTATCGACATCGTCCACCATAATTGGTTCTCTGCGGGCAGTCGACGGGCCGTATAAATTATAACGCCTGGAACCGGCGACTACCTCACGATATCGACGGACCGGAGTACGTGACATGTGCAGATCCATTAGATCCCATTCGTTGAGATCCCGAAAGACTGATCGGATCATATGCATGCGTCCCAGCAGCTCCGTCTCCCGCAGGCCCTCATAGTTGCGTCCAGTGCGGGATCGAAAGGATTTATAAACCTCGCTCTGCTGCTTCGTCTCCGTTGCCGTTTGCAGCTCCTTCCGATAAAGTGCTCGGATACCTCGACCCAAATGACGAATGTGCTCAAAATCTTTAATGTTAAGAGCCACCAAAGCAATGGCGTCCAGATTGAGCAGCTTGTGACCATCAATGTAGTTCTCCCGGAAGGTTTGCTGTATGTGTGTGAAGATAATAAACAATCACTGGCTATCACATTTAACCCACCTCGTACTCCGGATAGCCAAAATCGATAAGCCAGTTGGCGACATCATTAATGTTCCACTTGAAGACCTCGGTACGTCCCTGGGCATCCACTACAGCGGCGCAGAGATTGAAGAGTGAGTCCGGTGTGGCCCTAAAAGATATGGGCACATCATTCTTATCGTACTCCACATCGGGATACATATAGCTCGGATAACGAAATGTGAAATCCTGCTCCTCGTCACAATCAGCTGGCTCGCTGATGCTCAGGCTTTCCATAGCAAAATCACCGCGTAACAGCGGAGTTGATACCGACGACGACGACGAGGATGACAACGACTCCATTCAAGCGGACGACACGTACTGTGCCCTACCTAACCCAGATTTAGTTGCGCCAAGTCGTTTTGATTGCGGTTTTCCCCTCAAAAACAAAAAAAAATAAAAAGTATCCTGTTCGTGTTTTGTTTACTTTGCTTGGTTGCGTTTCCTCATTTATTTTCATTTCGGGTATAATGATTTTGTTATTGAGTTGATAAGTTAACAAGAAAAATATGTAAAATGTAAAATATTAAAAAAAAAATTAGTCAAAAAAAAACTTATCAATAAATTAAAAAAAAAAAAAATCTGTTGGCAAATATTGATCCAAAATCTATAGCTATTCCATTTCCATAAAAAATTCTTTATTTGCAATTATTAATATTAAGTAAAAAATAAATAAAAAAATAATAATATTGTGAATTAACATTTTTTATTAATTTTTCTATATTTATAGACATGCTATGTAATAAACTATTACGTGTTTGCTTTTCCATATCTCATTATTTTATTTTTTAAATCATAATGAGTATTATATTTGTATATCAGTTTAAGAAAATGTTGTATCTTGGTTGAACAATTTATTAAACTAATAAGCTTGTAAATTAAATTATTTAAATACACTTTATCACATTAATTCTTCAGAGCTTTCTCTCTCATCCTTGGAATCCTGGCTTTTCCTTTCTAGAAATCCCTGACCTTACTAATTCGAAAGCCTGTATTTCCACTTATTATTACTGTTTTATACTTTTTTTAATCTGATTTTTTCTGGGTTTTCCTTAACCTTTGCAACAAATATAATAATTTAATAATTTTTAAAAGCCCCATATTCTTAATTTTTATTCTTTCAACTAAATTTTAAATATAATTACTAAATTTTTTGAGTAAAAAAAAAATAAATAAAAAAACAAATAAATAAAAATAGTTAATTTCCCAAAAAAATTTTTATAAATAGCAAGCAGTGTTAAGAGTATTACAACTTTGTTTTCCTTAGAATTGGGTCCTACTTTAACTTATTTTTCCCGTGATTGCATTTACATATTCATTGTTTTTTTGTTTTTTGGGTCACTTAGGCGTTTGCGGGGGGCGGTGTTTGGCGCCGCAAGGTATACTACGTAACGGCACGGCAGGACTCACATTAATACAACGACTTTCGATTCACAATTTTTACATATCCATTATTTATTGTGTTGATTTTCTGCAGCTCAAAAAGTTTACTGACTCACAAAATTTGAAGGAGCAATTGAGTTTCCTGGAATGCGGTTAGATTTACGACTGTGCAGCACAAGCGACACCATTACCCACTTTATTAAGAACCCATCAGCCAGACAGCGTGGAATTATGCGCAGAGATCACTCAATCTCAGGCAATTTACCATGCCATGGGTCGGAAAGAGATAAAGCATCATTGGCGATAGAGTCTGTAGCTCCGCCCACTTGAATCGACGGCTCGCATTGGCTGCCAGCTGCCATGCTGCCTCTCCATAAGGTGTAGGTGCAAGGGAAATACTGTGAGTGTGTGTGTGTGTGTTGCTTCTCTCTGAATGTAAGTGAGTTTGAGTTTGTATGTGTTTGTGCGGAGTAAGGCAACATATGGAGAAATCGGTAAACAAATCTCAATAGCGATCAGCGAACGATCTCTGACTGAGCTAATGACACAGCGGTCTGCATGTGTATAAACAACCGAGCCGAACCGTGTACAACAAGTTTCTCATCCATGTGAGCAACAGTGGGCCAAGTTTGAGGAAATCTGTGACAAAATAAAAACTGGAATTTAATTGACGGCGATCATCAGAAAACGTATGGTTTTTTATTTTCAATTTATAATTTTCTTAATAAAACTTAAATGTTGTTGCTTTGAAAATTATTAACATTTCACTTTAACACCATCAAAATATTTTAACTTAAATAAAACGAAATATATATTATTGATCTGAGGGGATCTTATGGTACTATTTGAATTAAAGAGTATTTATTGATATTTTTAAATATAATTACTATCAGATTAAGAAGGTGGTTAATATGATTAAGTTGAATGTAAAATATCTTGTGATTCGCATATAATTCATTGGATTATTGTAGAAAACGTAAACTAAATGACTATTTAAGTATTTTGAGAGAATGAGCATTTGCATAAGACAACAATATAAGTGATGATTTATTAATTAAATTTCCATAAATTTAAATTTATATATATTTAAAGCATACCTGTTAAATCTCGATTAGAATTACTAATTGATTAGATTATTTATTAGAAATAATCGTAATGATTATATAATTCACTGTTGAAAAATTTGTGATAATCTAATGATTACGATTAGAAAAAATCCAAAAAAAATCTAGAATTATTACGATTATTCAAAAAAATCAGAAAAAATCAAAAAAAATCAAAAATAATCGTTTTGGGGTATTTCGGATTATTTTTGATTTTTTTTGATTTTTTCTGATTTTTTTGAATAATCGTAATAATTATAGATTTTTTTTTGATTTTTTCTAATCGTAATCATTAGATAATTGGGCAAAACCCAAAATAATCGTAATTTAATCATTGGTTCGACTTTTAAACAAAAATAATTTAATTACTAATGATTATGATTACTAATCATTATTTAACAGGTATGATTTAAAGTCATCACAAAATCTTTAACATATTTTTTTTCATCCAATATAAATGCAATTTTGCCCTCTGTATTGATCCCCACACAATCGCTGAGATTTACTTTAACACAATACTTATTCGTATGCGCCCAACGGCAATCAATGATCGCTGGTTGGGTCTGCTCCCGGGCCGGTCCATTCAGTTCCGTGTGGGTTGTCTTTGTAAACGGTTTAAACTTTATATGCGCCCCCCTCAATATTTTGCTGGCTCGAGTCTTAAGATTCCATTTAGCGACGGTGTTTTGTTAGAAGCGTTTACTTTCTTGTGACATGATCGTTAATCTATGCAAATACCAATCGACAGTGTGTTCAAATTGAGCAATGTTACTACACGAAAGTGCCAATATGGAACAGAGTGTGCCCGAGAATCTTAGCACGCATGTGATTAAGGACTGTGAAATGAAATTGCAGGCGAATAGTCACGATCCTGCGGATAGTGAGAATGGCTCCAACTCCAATAGTGATCTGCCCACCAAAGATTCAGCTTCGAATTCCAGTGCTACCACCCCAAATATAACAACCACCAGTAGCAGCCCCACAGCCAAAGTAAAACTAAGTTTCAGTGTCGATCGTCTGTTAAGCTCAGAGCGCACAGATCCTTTGGCATCCTTAACCGCGACACCCACTAGACAGTGCTGTGATGGTGGTCTCTATGCCTGCTGTACATTTCCAAGCTGCTTTGGACAGACAGCGGAATCTGCCAAGCATCCACCCTTATCTGCTCCACATGGCTACGCCTATGCAGGATTGGACAAGTTCTATCCAGGCATTTATATGGATTACAAGTCGGTTCTAAGACCCACGCCCATACGTGCGGCTGAGCATGGTAAGAATGATCAGAAATGCAGATTTTAATTGCAGATTGTAAGTAAGATAGGCCTACTAACTATTGGATAAAGAGATTTAAAAGCATGAAAGTAGACAATCAATTAAGTACTTTATTTTTATATTAAGTATAGCACTTTAAATATCTTTAAATGCCTACTAATGATCAGTACTTTATAATTATCAATGATCTCACATTTGAGTCTGATTTAAAAGGAAAGAATAAAACATAAAATATACATTTGACATCTCATGTTTCTAAAGGAGCATAGTGATCATTAAACCAAATCTAACAAAGATATTTAAAATAATTGGTAACAATCAAAAAAATAATCTTCATATAGTTAAATAACAAATAAATCCATCTGCTCAAAAGTACCCTTTTTTTAAAAGGTATTTAAAAATTACCAAAAAAGATCTTGAAATAAATGACAAATAAATGCATCTGTTCAAAGATACTCCTATTAAAAAAATTTAAAATCACCAAAAAAAGATCTTGAGTTTAACTATTTCTGAATCAATCTGAAACCTTTCAAAGATCCAAACAGAAAAAAGATATTGAAAAATTTATTTGAAAGATACAAAGCTACTCCTATTTTGAATAGTATTTAAGAATCACGAAAAAAGATCTTGAAATAGTTAAATGACAAATAAATCCAGCTGATCAAAGATACTCAACTGCAAATAATAACAATAATTCAAAGTTCAATATCCCTTCAATAAGCTCTGTTCTCTTGCAAAAACAATCTGCAGTGAGCGATCAAACGATGCGCCAAGGAAGTTTTTCCCATTTGCCAATCAAATTTCGACATGTTCTTTGAGACTTTTACTCATTATAAACTGCATTGCGAGCGCATTGTACTCGTAAAGAGAAAAGATAGAAAATGTACATTCCAAGAAAAACTTGAAACACTTTTGGTCTCAACCAAATGGTTGGGCCATAAATTGTGCGTTTTTATTGGAATTATTAGTTGATCTGTGGCCATATTGTGCAATATTATTGTAGCCAACTGTTCTTGACGAAAACAATTCGTTTGTTGAAATCGAAATCGAAAATCGTATTTGAAATCGACAAATAGATATCTATTTTGTAGTATTTACGTTACTTCCTGCTGTTTTGTATATCAGGGGACGACTCATGGACTCATGTGCACTTTGATCTTGTTTATATGAAAAATAGTGAGAAATATATTTTGTATATTGTTGGCTGTCGACTGTGGATTGCTATTGTTCAACTTGTTTGCCCTTTGTCTTTGTTTTATATACAATTCTTATCAAGAGGGTGTTAAATAGCCAAGTGCTTCAATTTGACGTCTGCAAGCGGAAGTTGATGTTACACAATGTCATCATATTGCCTTCGATTGTCAAGAAGATGTCTGATTATAAAAAAAAAAGACTTCAATTAGAAACGTTTACAATACTTCCCAAAGTACATAAACTCACTCCCCTTTAGCTTGACTCATCAATAACGAAACCAGAAATCACTTTAATCGAGAACAACAACATTTTCGCCTTAAAATCCCTTTAAAGCGGCTAACAAATTAGCGCCACATCAAAATAAATTGGCCATCAATTCAATGTGAACATTTATGAAAATTATTATCAAAATTAAATGATTCTTAAACACATTATCTACAGCAGCAGTGTTGAGAGGGCGAAAATGAAATGCCAATTAGCACGTGGCATAAAATTCGACATTTCCTCAATCAACAACCAAAAGAATAACAAAAATAAATACAGCCCAGAGTTTTGAAGTGTTTCATCAATCCTGTGCTACATTAAATAAATTAAAATCAAAAGAACAAAAACCAAATTAACAACAATTTATGAACAAATTAAGTATTGGGCTTAAAAATAAACTGACTGCTCAGAACGATCGATTGAAAATTAAAATTCGAAAATCGAAAAATTTGAAAATTGAAAACCGATTGAAGCGAATTTGTTTATTTGCTTGAGCAATTGGCCCGTCATTCAGGGGCAGCCAATCCATCCAAGTACAATATAATGAATTGTTCCGTTTGAGGAGCCCCTAAAAGGAGCTGAAACTCTCTGATAGATTGGGGCGCCGGTGGGGCCAACTACTGTGTCTGAGTATTGAGGCTGCCGTTTAAGTTAATGACATGCAGCATTAAGTAATTGACTGACTGAGGAACTGGCTAACTGACTGATTGTAGCTATGCTATGCTTTGGTATTTTTAGGGGCCATCCGAGGCCAACTATTTACACAGCCACCCACTGTGGTGGCCCAGGCTGGCCAGGCTACCTGTGGTGCCAAAGTTATTTCACTAGAGAAAAACTCAGAGTAAGATGCAAGAGAGGAAAGAGAGGGAAATGGAAGATTCTCTGTGCATTCATTTGTGATGGATTGATCGCATCGCATAGCACATCATAAAATACCATAGCCCAAAAATAGTCACAGTTCCAGGTTCCATATTTCTCCAGCTATACAGATCTTCAGCTATTTGTTGCTGTTTGCTTGTTTCTGCCTTGGGTGTTGAGTAGTCTGTTTGATTGTTTTTACTTTCTGGTTGGCGATCGATCGATTCATCGATCGATGGATCGTTGAAGATCTTCAAACTTTTTTTTTCTCTCTGTTTTGGTTGTGCTTATTTATGTATCATGTTGGTGAATGCTGCGGGTAAAGAGCCCATAATTTGGCGCCACTTGCCTAATTAATTTACAATTTATATGTTAATCCAATTGCTTGTGTCTTCCACAGATCAATGATCATTGATCAACACATTGAATACGTGTTGGTCTGCTGTTTGAACCAACTTTGTCATAGTTTCCACTTTCACTGACCCAGGGCAACAGTTAAAATTAACTCTAGATCGATTGTAGATCGTTTGAAATATATCTGTTTAGCCGATCGTATTTAAGATGTCTCAGCACACAATTTCAATCAGCTATCAACCTAATAGTGCTGAATACAAAAATATATAACTAATTAGTAAGTTGAAAGTTTTAAGATCGCGATAACACAATTTTATGTTGCTGATCGTCAATTGAAACGAAACCACTTTGTGTTTTTTTTTAAACTGTACTGTGAATCTTCATACAATAGAAATTAATAATCATGTTGATAAAATTTAAGATTACACAAATTTTACGACAAAAATTTTACTAATTTAACAAATTTGCATATACAAATTTTAAATATATTGATCGATCAGTGATCTCTCTGGATTCGAGGGATTTATTATATTTTTCTTACAAATGCAATCTGCTTTTCGATCCTCCTAAGTAGACTACAGATTTAAGCATAGACTCGTATTTTGTCTAGTTTTTTCTTAACTACAACAGGGTCAGGAATATCAGCTGAATCCATCTGGTCATCTGGTCAATGAGCACACGGAATTCTCATAATTTACCCTCACTCTCTCTTTCCAGCCTTGCACTCGAAATGCATTGAATTGTTTATCCAAAAGTGGACTCGGAAAATATTCGCAGAGCCATTAATACGATCTCACAATGCAAATAAATCGATTACAATTGTAAGCAAGCCATAAATTAATAGCCACAAATAATCAAGATAGGGATTCGGATCTGGCCAGAACAGAACCAAGCAGTCAATGATTTAAAATGCGCCCGGAATGATCACAACTCATTAAGATATTTACCGTATTTAGGGGTTATTTACATACAAATTTGTATCTGTATCTGAGATGCAGTAATTAAGGTGAGTCTGAGGTGTTGAAATCAATGGAAAACTCATTATAACAAACCGGCGGCAGTTGACAGAAGCCAAATGCCACCAATTAAGGTGCACAGTTGCACATGGCGGACACAGATACAGATACAAATGCAGATGCAGAAAAAGATACAACTGCAGCGCATTTCCGTTGCAGTGTAAATAGACAAAAAGATCGCTTGAGATTTGAGTAAATAAAATGCAACATGAACAAATAATTAGACGCATGCCGCGAGCACAAACAAATTGGATAATCGTTTTCAGAGTTTATAAAAATCCAATAAAAATGCATAAACTAGTTTAATCGTTGCCACCAACAAAAACTATTAGCTCATAAGTTGGTCCGTAGTAAGCGTATTTAAAAAACATTTAGCTACTAAACAAACACACACATACACGCATAGATACACACTTATCCCTCCGTTCCCCTTCCTCTTCCCCTGGCACACCACGTGCCCCATGTCGTGCTCGATTACCCTAAATAAGAGATATTTGCTGCTTTTCTTGTTTTTATTGTTGTTGTTGGTTCTTGGCGCTGTGGTGTAAACAATTTGTTTACCTACAATGCTGATTATTTCCAATTAAGTGAAAATTTTATTATAAACAAACTCATTTAAATATTTTCAACGTGCGTTTCATTCAAAATAATTTACTCAACAAAATTTTCGAAAATTGTATTTTAATATTTTCTCATGTCGATTATTTGTTGTTCAGTTTTAGT
Organism: Drosophila subquinaria; assembly: GCA_037043405.1. Lineage (NCBI taxonomy): Eukaryota > Metazoa > Arthropoda > Insecta > Diptera > Drosophilidae > Drosophila > Drosophila subquinaria. The sequence goes on along the minus strand of JBAMBL010002122.1, from coordinate 65,634 downwards.
CTGTGCATTTAGGGAAATGCGTAAATTGTATTTCAAAATATATTATTTTTCCGGCGGATATAAGTTCATACATAAATAATTAACCATTGAGGATGTCGGGTGCCAACTTGTAAAAATAAATAAAATTCTTCGATTTGGAATTTTCAATAGAAAAACATTTTCCTTAAGTGGGGAAACTCTTGAAAGACACAGATAAGCGGAGGTAATTAGTTAGAGGGCGATAAAAATGTTGAATAAATTATTGATTTACAATTATTTTGATTTCCAAAATTTAATTCCAAAATACTTTTGTAAAAATGAAGTTCAAGTTTAGATGAGAATGATTAAACATAAAACTATTTATTTTATTGCAATTAATTTAAATCAACTTTAATATTATTTATAAAATAAATTGTAAAAAAATAAAAATGTATTACTTAAGTACTGAAGTACTGAAAAGTACTGAATATTGGTTGATATTTGAAAAAAAGGAACAATTAATCATTTATTATTATTTATAACCCTGATAATAATCCCTTATTATCGATTTGTTATCTTTTATTGGTAGCAACATTTCCCACACTGGCAACAAACGCACTTTTGCGCTTCCATCAGCAGCAACAGCAGCAGCAACATCATCAGCAACAGCAGCAGCAACATCATCAGCAACAGCAACATTTACACCCGCAACAGCACCAACAACAACAACAGCAACACAAGGCAGCAACTTTATTGCACAGTTCAACATCGGCGGCTGCGCTGATGGCGCCGTTAAATAGTTTAAAGACGCTGCAGTTGACGCAGCAGCAACGTTTCTTAACAAAGGCAGCGCAGCAGCAGCATCTACTGGACATTCCCACAACCGCAACAAGTGCTGGCAGCTCATTACAAAATGGCGGGCACACACACAACAACGGCAGTAGCAGCAACAACAACAGCAATAGCAGCAGCAGCAATCACAGCAACAACATCAACGGCAGCAGCAGCAGCAACAACAATGGGAAACGAAAGCGTTCGTGGTCACGTGCCGTCTTCACGAATCTACAGCGCAAGGGACTCGAGATACAGTTCCAGCAACAAAAATACATAACTAAACCAGATAGACGCAAGTTGGCGGCCCGCCTGAATCTCACAGATGCTCAGGTTAGTTTATGGCAAAATTAAAAGTAAAGAGATGAGCAAATTCTAGAATCAAGTTGCATTCTTACAGGTGAAGGTGTGGTTCCAGAATCGACGCATGAAATGGCGTCACACTCGCGAGAACCTGAAGAGTGGCCATGAGAAGCAGCCAGCGTCGCAGCTGGGATCCGGAGCAAGTGCTGCCAAGCCAATGTTGTTCTCGACCGGAGCTGTTGCTGCCAGGCCTCATGAGACACTGGACTATAGCTCCGACAGCTGCTCAAGTCGAGAGCTCAGCGACAAACTGGACGATGATGATAATTTTGAAATAGATGTGGTAGAGTAATTGTAGAGTAAATTGAATCGTTGTAGAGTGTGGAAATCATTGTGAGTCATGCAGAAATGAATGAAATTTATTGAAGTGCCCGAATTTAACTTATTTGTCATTTATTATTTAAGTAAATTATCATGTAATAATTTTAATTAAATAAATGTTTTTAATTTACCAAAAAAAAATTTATATCTTGAAAAGAGTGCAGAAGATTTGTACAATATTTAGATATTTCAGAATAATTTGTGGAAATTATGTATGGAAGGAAGAGGGACTCCAGTACAAACCTCTTTTAAAGCAAAATACAACTTAAGGATATACTTTGCAGATTCTTTTAAAATAAAATGAAGGGGAATATGTCCAGTTATGCATTTCTATACTGGTAATAAACGAGAAGATTTATTAACTCTAAAATTAGGTATAACAATTATCAATCCATTCAAATGAAAATTACGTATAATTAATGATACCATTCTAAACTAAATAAGTACGTATAACCTGTTTAAATAAATTAAAGTACTTCATATTTAGTGGAGCTTGGAAGCTGCAATTCTATTAGATCAATAATATCATAATTGAAATGCTCCAACCAATTAAAACAATACAAGCTTATAAAAACAAACATATCCGTTAATAGTCGTACTCATCATAAAGAGCCCGAATATTTTAGTAATTTACCGCCCATCTGTTCGTATTACTCTCTTTTCTTTTTCTCCCATGAGACTCTTTATTCTCACTCTTCATTCTGACTCCCAGTGCGCTCACAATAACAACACGCAATGCCATTTTCTTATGTGTATTTACTTATTCTTTCACATGAACAACGAAAATTTAATTAGGGGTATACCGCTGTGATCAGCACAATTTGGAACTGCGACGAGACCTTCTAATCTATATACAATGATAAAACCCGATACCGACGGCAACGCAAGACGTACGACAAACAGTTGGTCAAGCGCGGGGGCAGCTGACGGAGCGGATCAGAGAGACAATTAGGCAAACAGTGAGCGCAAATTATTGACGCACGACATTGAAATATTACTTCAATACGTAATAATATTTTTACTTTACAAATACTCTTATTTAGAAGATTATAAACTAGTGACTGTATTGGAATAAAAAAGGAATATTTATGTTGACTAACTTTAATTTTAACTTGATTTTAGTTAATTATTATAACTTTTTAAAATTATTTAAAATTATTATTTTTTATTATATGTTCTTTATACAGATTTCTTTATAGGATTAAGCTTAAATTTCATACAAATTTAAGTGAAATTCAAGCGAAAGCAATTTTTGTGGCACCCCTGTATGAAATGTTTGTATGAAATTTAAGTGAAATTCAAGCGAAAGCAATTTCTGTGGCACTTCTGACTGCAGGAAAAAAATTCTAGAAATTCAGCCTCTAGCTTTCTCTGAATAATTATTAAATATTTGATTTTTTTAACTATTTTTTCCCTACATTTGCTCGCTATGTTTGTTATACTAGAGAAGATTTTTAGTTTCCATTTTGGTTTAAAATGTTCCCAATCCCTATGCATATTCTAAAATTCTGGAAAGAGTATTAATATAGCGACTAGCCGAATATTGTGTTTCCCTTCTGTTGTTTTTCTCGAGCTTCGTTTGCTCAGTTTGTTGGCAGTAAGTGAAGCGAGCGGTTGAAATTTCAGTAAATGCGATGCGCGGCAATATGAAGGCTTAATTATACGTTATTTTAGTTGTATACGATCGCAGCTTGGAACAGTTGAAGCTATATAATTAGATAGAATTTAGTGAAAAATGGGCAATGTGCAGGCGCGACAGTTGGAGCCTCGCAATGCGTCAAATAGACGAAGTAGTGAGTGTTACATGATCAACAGCAACAACAACAACAACTTGATAATCCTTTTAATTAAGGCATCCTGTGGAACTTTCGCTATCCGAATGGCAGTAGACGTCGCGACGATGTCGCTATGATTGTGCACAACTCCAGACTGAGCATTGTCGAGTGGTTAAATCTTCTGGAGTTGCAGCAATATGAAGGTCAGTTTGATCAGCCAATTGAGGCATTAACTCACATTGCACATCCGCTCAAGCAGCTAACCTGCAAACGTATGCCACCGTTGACGATGTCGGAGATATAACCGATCGGGACCTGAAGCGTTTGGGCATTCGCAGCATGAGCCATCGTCAGAAAATGCTTAACAGTTTGCTGGGTGTACGTGCCAAGCGCAGGCAGTCCATGAATCTAGAAGGTAAACCTTTTACCAATATACGACTATTCAATGATAATCTACATATAGATACGGCTGCTTTATCTGTCCAGCAATGCGTAGTGCTCCCTGTGCGGTGCCAGTTCCAAGACGCAAAAGTTCCTGCCCGTTGGTTTATCTAGATGCAAGCGGTATTGATAATATGGCTGGAAGCAATGATAGCGGAGGAGCTGCTGCTGTGATTACCACCAAAAGTGGCAAGGTGCTTAAGCAATTGACTTTCGATGACACTACAACAATGTAAGTATAGATAAGATACAAAAGGAAGCAAAAATTTACATAAACTTACCTTAACCAGGCTAATAATGCTTGTATTTTGTATGTAACCAAATTTTTTTTTCGAATTTTTATGTAAAAAATTCTAAAAAAAAAGAGATTTATACGCATACAAAACTATGGGTTAATCAATTTAAATATTTTATGCAACAAATTTTTTATTGATTTTTTATGTGTGTTAATGATTTTTTTAGGGAAGATTTTAAATTCGCTAGTGACATTCTCGAATAATGAGCAAGAAACCTCGCCATACAAATATTTTGTACAACATAACAAATGAGTTTGGTAACTTATACAAAAATATTTAATTTTGTTATTTTAATACAATTGAGCTTTAATATTTTATAAGCTCTACTAAAATGTTATAAACAAAATTAAATTCACTCAAAATTTCATATTTTAAGTCTTTATTTCAATACCAAAAAAAAAAGTTTGGTAACTTATACAAAAATATATAATTTTGCAATTGAAATACAATTGAGTTTTAATTTATTATAAGTTCTACTAAAATGTTATAAACAAAATTAAAGTCACTTAAAATTTAATATTTTAAGTCTTTATTTCAATACCAAACGTGTTGGAAATTCGCAACTAATAGCATCCACATCAATAGCATCCAAATGCAGTCCACATGCACTAAACTTACCAACCACTTCTTCAGTCACTCTCCTGAAAAAATATTTCAATAACAAAAACTCTGCGCATGTCCCAAAAGAATTTCCCATAAAAGAAAGTAAGAAACAAAATAATAAAACCTTTTACTGTTAGGCGGGCGGCATAAAAATCTTGAAACAAAACACAAACAAGTCGGAAAACGCGAACAACCCTCACAAGGACATTTGACTTGTGCCAGGGTGGGCTAAGCTCAGAGCGAATTTAGATGGCAAAGAGTGCAGACGAGAATTGCGATAAGGAAAGCTAAGAACAGTTGCAGATAACGCTGAGCAAAATTAAAGTTTATAGCATAAATTTATTAACTTCTTGGTAAAATAACGTCAAATCAATAAAGACAATTATTTGATCTAAATAGACTAATGTTTAAATAAAATTTTTGGGCGTGCCCAGTCTAAATTTACGTTAACGAAAAAGTCTTCTAGAAAAATGGGCGTAGCAGGTGAGTGATAACAGCTTTTCAATTCATTAATTTGAAATTAGCAAACAGTATCTATTTAATTGATTATTATTAATTTATTAGTTTAATAGAAAACAAATCGTTTAGTCTTTTTAACCTGTAACAATTGCTTTACTATATTTTACTATACGCATGGTTTTTTTTTGCACTTGAACTTCAGACAAAAGTTTTTCATATACCAAAGGAGCACATCCTGTGGGAGCAAATTTCCCTTTACAGCAAAAGCCCGGCCAACGGGGGCAATGTACACACCACACGCAATAAATTACCCATAATAAGGGAAATGCATTTCTTACTCTCTCTCTCTCTCACACTATTTGTCTCTCTTGGTCTCTTTGCAGTTATGAGGAATTGAAACCGCGCTCCAAGTGCAACAGTCCGCATTGGGGCAACATCGCTGACGACATGGAAAACGGCAACAACAGCAACGGGTCCACACCCATCGCCTCCTCACCCAATCCCAACGAGCAACAGGAGGCGATTGCACTGAAAAAGGCACTCGAATGGGAACTAAGTTTGGATGCACGAGAGCTACGCTCGCATGCTTGGTACCATGGCGCACTGCCCCGGCAGCGGGCCGAGGAGATTGTCCAGCGAGAGGGCGATTTTCTAGTCAGGGACTGCGCCTCCCAGCCGGACAACTACGTGCTCACCTGTCGGAGCAAGGCGGCGGTCTTGCATTTTGTGCTCAATAAGGTGAGAGAAGTGGGAAGTAAGGAAAAATTAAATGAAGCCAAGTCTAAGATCAGATATCCTTTATGGAAATTTGTGATGTATATACAAATTATGAATCACTTCGAGCTGTCTTTATAACTTCAAAAAACAATTATCGAGCTAAAACACTTTAAAATCTATTCCGTGAAAATCGAGTTGTCAATTTTTCCATGTTTTTTAAAAATTTTAAACTAAACTCTTAACTGAAATCGGTCTGTAATAAGTATATGAACGCTGATTTATTTTTAAGTGTATTATTATAAATTCTTGTATAACTTCTGTTTTTATTCAACAAACGATATGCAATTTTTAGGACTCAAACTTAATACAGTTGAACTTCCATAACTTGAACTTCTATAACTAAAATTTCTCTCTAGCTCAAGCTAAATGAGTGGCAGTAAAATTAAAAAACTTTAGAAAAAGAACTCTATAAGTAAAATATCTTGAATATCTATAACTCGAACCTTTTCTTTGTATAATGGTGATTTGATTTAGGGAAGTTCGACTGTATTTTAAAGTACTTATATATCGCTAATCAAATTCTAAACATTTTTATATTTAATTTTTGTATTGCTTAAAGAGAAAACATAAATCAAAAGTCATTCAAAAATGTATGCAAAATAATTTTAATTGTATTAATTGAAATATCGACGAATGAATTACAAATTTAACTCTCTTCTCAATTTCGAAGCTGGTGCTACAACCCGAGACTGTTTACGAGCGAGTGCAGTATCAATTTGAGGAGGATGCTTTTGACACTGTGCCGGATCTGATCACCTTCTATGTGGGATCGGGCAAGCCCATTTCAGCCGCCTCGGGCGCATTGATACAGTACCCATGCAATCGGACATATCCACTCTCCTTCTATGGCCACAAGATTGTGGGCAATCAGCTGCACACACAGATGCTGGCCGGACTACGAGGGCTGAGTCCATTGAACTCACCTATGGGCAGCACAACAGGTGGCTCTGTCATCTTTCGCTTTGGCCAGTTGGCAAATGAGGCGCCAACAACACAGCAACAGCAACAACAACAGCAACATCCGGCGACGCCTTCAAGTCCGCACTGCTCGCCACCTCGGGTGCGTCGTGAGGTGCCGCCGCCTCGGCTGCCGTGCAAGAAGCAGCAGCGCTCACAGAGCTTGACACCTGCCCAGGCCATGGTTGTGTGCAACATCAACAAACAGCAGGAGCAACAGCAACAGCAGCAACTGCAGCAGCAGCAGCAGCAGGCGGCTGCGGAGACAGCCGCCAATGGACATGGCTTGGCACGTTTCCAGACCATTGCACGCTGTAATCCTACCAGCGACTTGCAGCTGCAGCCGCAGCATCTGGAGAGCAAGTTCAGCACACAGTCACTGCCACGTCCGAGCACTTCGGCGGCGCAGGCTCTGCGGCAACAGGCGGCGGCAAGAATTTCCCATTTGGCGCGCAACTGCAGTTTGGATACGGCCGATAGACCACCCAGTCCACCGCCCAAGCCCCGCAAGGAGCCCATGGCTGCAGTGCTGGCATATCAGGCCAGCGGCTCGGATTCGGGCAATGGCTCCGGTGACTCGGCGCCGGGCGATGTCAGTGAATTGAGCCTACAACGAGGCGGGGTCATCATTAAAAATCCACGATTCATGAGCAGTTCCGCCTCCAATGGCACATTGAAGAGCTTCACCGAGTTCGATGCTTTGGCTGCCGAGGAGCAGCTCTTCTCACTGCCCATCGAGGAGTTCAAGCTGGTGAGTTTTTCAAAAACTAAAAACTTTAATTATTAAAAAATAGAGACACTGATTATAAAATAAATATCAATTTTAAATTTTATTTATAAATTAAATTTTATATTTATTTAAGTTTATCTAATTGCTTAATTCTTGAAATATAAAATAGACACGAAATTTATGTTGATTTTTATTAAATTCTTAAAAAAATAAAGACAATTTGATTGATTTCAATTTGAATAAAAAAAATTATAAAAGAAAAATCAATTTTACATTTTATTTATAAATTATATTTTATATTTATTTTAGTTTATCTAATTGTTTAATATTCGTAAAATATGAAATAGCCACGAAATTTATGTTGATTTTTATTAAATTTTTAAAAAAAGTCAGCAATTTGATTAATTTCATTTTGAATAAAAAATTATAAAAGAAATATAAAATTTATAGTTTTATTTATAAATTATATTTTATATTTATTTTAGTAATTGAAAGTAATAAATAAATTTTCCAATAACAAGTTGCTTGAAATTTTTTCGTTTATCCATATGATTATTATTTTTACTTTACATTTTTTTGCAATCCCTAATAAGGAATATATTTTGATTAACTTGTAATTTCCTCTTCGCCTTTGTAGTGCAGCAAATTTGATTTTGAGAACTTTGTCACCTTGTTGCTGCCCTCGGTGGAGAATAAGCCATTGGATGGCGATGCACTGAACACCTTCAAGATGATGCTCCTGGAGACGGGTCCCAAGCTGCTGGCGGAGCATATAACTCGCATCGATATTGCACTATTCCTGGACGAGCCGGCTAATGAGATGGATTCATACTTGAGCTGTTCGGGCCTCGAGTTTTTGACGCTGCCACATGGCAAAGTCTTTCGCGAGGACATCATCGAGCGCACGCAGTGCATCAAGCTAATGGTCGCCGTTACCATACTCACCTGTCAAACGGATCTCGATCGGGCCGAGCTGCTCAGCAAGTGGATACAGATTGCGCTGGAGACGAAGACAGCGCTGGGGAATTTGTTTGGCTTTTGTGCCATTATGTTGGGATTATGTATGCCGCAGGTACGAATTTTATTACCTTTAACCACAGTTCAACTGTAGAACCTTCCTATAATAAACACCCATTTGAGAAATTTTTACTCTTTACATACTTATTTTTTATTATCTACAACAGCAGTCAAATTAGATAACAAAGAAGTTTTCGCAAAGAAATTTTTACCATACGAGATTCTTATATAAATTTTACAGTAAAACTTGAATTTAGCAAATGTCTTTATTAGGAATTTAAATCATTAGAGTTCCTCATGGAACGCATTGATAAAAAATTAATTTTATTAACAATATATTGTATTATTATTTAATATAAAATATTGGGATTAAAACCGAAACAATTATCGGTTATTGGTTACGTAAGATCTTTGAATAAAGGTTTCGTAACGGTAAACCGATTTTTGTATATTTTGGTTTTAAAATACCGGTAAAGTTTCGGTTAAAAAAAAATTGTTTTTGAAAAAATATAATTATAATAATAATAATTAAAAAGGCATTACTTTCTTAATGATTATTCCACATAATCTTCAGATTGATGTAGTTTAGTTACATTTTAAAAATTTTAATATTTTACTTGACAAATTTATTTTATTTGCGCTTATTCAGTGCTATGAAAATTCGATCATGAATATCGCAAATAGAAATTAAATAAGAAAATTAAAATCGAAATAAAAAATGAAAAAACATTTTTTTTTTTTTTTGGATGTTATAAAAACCGAAATTAACCCTTATAAATGAAACGGTTACTAAACGGTTATTTCGGTTTACAGAGTTTCGGCTTAAAGGTTTCGGTCAAATGAAAAAACTTTTTTCCAGTTACGGTTTCAGTCCTGGTTTTAAATTTCAATCAATTTTTACCGGATACCTTTTTCAAAATATCTTTCCATTTTTATACGATTTTCAGATACAAAAATTGGACCAGGCCTGGCACATTCTGCGCCAAAAGTTTACGGACAGTGCATTTACGTTCGAGGCCAAGCTGCGTCCCACTTTGAGCAGCATGAACGAGGCCTCCAATCCGCAGGCTCCGAATACAACTGTTCCCCATGTCCTGCTATACGCTCTGCTTATTGACAGGCCCGTGATGGATATTATCAATCATGGTAATATTGATGAACGTCCTGCACTCTACAATACCTGCATTGCACCTTGGGAATCGAAGGCTGATGATTTTGGTATGGGCATCAATTTCCAGCATTTGGATGCATCGCGTGGATTTCTCAAGAACTTGGATTTATATCGCAAGAATGCGAAGATCATATTGGAGGAAGCGAGCACTAGGCTAGATGAACTGCTGGCGGATGCCTTTCGGTAAGTCCATCTAAACTGATTTTTGGGAACGTTTTTAATCCAATCTTTTACTTTCAGCACCGAATTTCACGTCAAGTTTCTATGGGGCAGCTCGGGAGCAACGGCCAAGCCCGAGGATCGACATGGCAAGCTCGAAAAGGTGCTAACCCTGATGGCTGATAAATTTTGCAGCATCAGCGCCTAACTCTGTATAAATAATACCAAAAGCAACGATATTATATGGACTCTAGTTTCTAAGCTGATCATATATTCACTACAATCAAAACTTTATACATAAATACTTATACTTGTCCCTTATACCCAATCCAAGACGATTCATCTAGCTTCCTGTCATTTCGTGCTGGTTCTACCTCAGCCTATGTGAAATAGAAGCACTTTTGTTACAGTTCAAATAATTTATAAAAGAAAAAAACGAAAGAAAACTATTTAAAGTTTAGTTAAGCCAAAAAAACTATTTAGTATTTGTTAAAAGACTCCATTATATAGGTATCCCCCGTTCCCGTATAACTATAAACTTATAAATGGAAGTACTCAAAATATACCCGACACCCAAAAGTAGAGCTATAGACTCTCTGAGAGAGTTGGCAATACCAAAAAAAATATATATATTGAAGCACACTACCAAAGGCATTTAAAGTCAAGTACTTAACACATATTCAACTAACTAACGTATTATACTATAGATTGGACAATATACACTTAACCAAATTCATTATTTATACATTTATACGAGCATGTACTTGAATGATATAATTTTTTGCAATTTTATAAGTGATAGTACAGTAAACTATGATAAAGAAATAAAGGAAATATAAAAATAAACAATGTGGATTTATAATGAATATACGTTCATGTTAATAACAGAGAAACTACATACGTCGTAATGGATATGAAAACGAAAACGAAGACAGCTATAAGAATTGATTATAATAATTGGATCATTTAAAAAAACTAACTTTAGTAAGGAGGACCCTAGTAAATATTTTTATACATTTAGGTATTTACAATTTGGAGTTTTTCACTATATCGAGACTTGAATGTATTTGGCAAAAGTTTTACAAACAATTGCGGAGCTTGGAATAAAACTCAATTAAAACAGAATTGATAAAGGAAATCCGCATACTAAATTCTTTACATAATTACCAGTATACTTATCTCTCCTTTATTCAATTATTCTGATGTGTTTCTATTTTGAATATTAAGTTGTAACTCATTAAGCATTCGGAATTGAGGCAAACAAAAAGATTTACTGCTTTTTTAAGTAGTTTATTCCAAAATAACAAGCTAGATTAATTTAATCAATTGGATTCATCAACAGATTTTCAAAAATTAAAGATTAGATAAATCTATAATTACCTAGAGCTACTTCAAGTAATGTCCAAATAACGATAATGAGAGTAGTAGAAAACAATATGATTGTTTTTAAAACAATTGTGATCTGCAGGCACTCAACTTAAGCCCGGCAATAGCTTTATCAGCCACTCCAGGCTGACTTATCAGAATAGTATGTATATAATACATAATACATGCGAGTATACTATATTTAAGTATATCAAAGTGCCAACCCAACGCGATGCAATCCCCATTGACATTGTGCTGTAGACAGCGCTGTTGAACGGTTGTAAGTCGCACTCTTCGCACAAGCTTAAAGCTGCAGTTAAGCTTGAGCTTAAAAGCACACACACACACACTGACAATGAGCAATGAGACTGTCAGCCCGGCCGTCGGCGGTGGCGGCGGCTTTCGCTGCACTCGCAAACTAACATTGGCCATGAGCGGCGGTGTAATAATTTTGGTGATCGCATTGACAGTCGGCCTCTGCGTTGGGCTCAGCGGCAGCGATGGCGTAACAGAGGTGAGAGCTTTACAAGCTGGCAAAACCCCAATAATATAATTTTGGATTAAATTTATTTACTTCTACCTAAGGATCCAGCCGCCTTTAGCATTGATCATGAGGCAAACACTTTTCTGCTGAATGGTCAACCATTTCGATATGTCTCCGGTTCTTTTCACTATTTTCGTGCCCTGCCCGACGCCTGGCGAAGTCGTTTACGCACCATGCGAGCAGCTGGCCTCAATGCCTTGGATACGTGAGTATCTCAACCAGGGATAGTTAGTACTCAACTTCTTATCAGTGCTCATTAGTTAGGACGTGACAGTAATTGACTCTCAACGAACTTTGTATGACGACTTTAACACTGTGATCGTTACGCTTCTCATACGCTGATGATAAACAAACAACAATAACAACAAGAAATTTTAAGTTTAGCACACTTTATACACTATCGAGAAGGCAGTATACAGTGGCTCACAGCATATTTCAACCAGCACAAAAAGCAACTTTAATCAAAAGCTTCAATTACAACTAACTAAAATACAAACCTAATCAGAAGTATTTACAGAAAACTAAAATTATATCAACTCATAATTTGAAAATATTGAAAATTACTTGAAAATTTTTGAGATTTTGTATAAATTAACTTTTTCAACTTTTATTCTCGATTTCAAAAAAATGTTTTGATGCTAAATTTTCAAAAATCTCTTGCGTTAGTATGTTTTATGATTTTATGTATGGGATGATCTCAGAAAAATTTTGTATGAAAAGGAGGAAAAAATGGCTAAATGGCAATTTTCAAAAAATCATAAAAAATACTAGAGAAAAGATTTTTTTAACATTTTTTTTTGCAGTCACTATTAGAACTAATTTATTTAAATTTCTTTTGCAGTCGCTATTAGAACTAATTTATTTAAATTTCTTTCAAAAAAAGAATTATATTTTTATCACTTTAAAAAAATATGTTGTGTACTATATTTAGTCAATATTTACAGCCCTTTTTTCCGTTTTTAAAAAATTCCCGTTCTTACAGTTACGTTGAGTGGTCGCTTCACAATCCACACGATGGAGAATACAACTGGGAAGGCATAGCCGATGTGGTCAAGTTTCTGGAAATAGCTCAAGAAGAGGATTTCTATATCGTGCTCCGACCCGGACCGTATATCTGTGCCGAGCGTGATAACGTAAGTTCTATTTGAAGAAAATAAAAATCAGTTGCATTTCAATTTCAATTTCCTGCACAGGGAGGTCTGCCACATTGGCTGCTTAGCAAATATCCGAACATTAAAGTGCGAACCAACGATGCCAATTACATCAAGGAGGTTGGCATATGGTATGCAGAGCTAATGCCACGTCTGCAGCATTTGCTCATTGGCAACGGGGGCAAGATTATAATGGTTCAGGTGGAGAATGAATATGGAGCATATTACGCCTGTGATCATGACTATCTGAACTGGTTGCGAGATGAGACCGACAAGTATGTTGGAAATAAGGCGTTGCTTTTTACTACGGACATACCCGACGAACGGATGCACTGCGGCAAGATTGACAATGTATTTGCCACTACCGACTTTGGCATTGATCGCAGTGAGTAATTGAAATATTGTATAGAATATATTTAAATATATTATACAGAATTGTGATTTTAATTTAAATTGAAAAAAGGCCTAATTTTGAAAATTTTTTGCATTAAAAACTTGTTAAAAATTTTAAAAAAGGATGCAAAAAATATGTTTAAAAAAATTTAGAAAAATGTATGACGATAGAAAACATTTTTTAACATTCTTCCACACTTTCCCTTCTTATTGTATATGAAATGGATAATATTTATACAGAGTTGTGATTTTATTAAAATTGAAAAAAGGAATAATTCTGTAAATTTGGTACATTAGAAACTTGTTAAAAATATTATAAATGTTGCAATTAAAATGTTTAAAAAAGTTTAGAAAAATTTTGACGATAGAAAACATTTTTTAACATTCTTTCAAACTTTTTGCCCCTTATAGTAAATGAGATCGATAATATTTGGAAACTGCTGCGCGGTGTACAGCCCACGGGTCCGTTGGTCAACTCGGAGTTCTATCCCGGCTGGCTGACGCACTGGCAAGAGATGAACCAACGACGCGATGGTCAAGTGGTGGCCAGTGCCTTAAAGTAATTATTAAATACAAATATAGATTTTATTATTATAGTATTTTACAAACTCACGTTGCACTTCTTGCAGAACTATACTCAGCTATAATGCCAGCGTCAATCTGTACATGTTCTTTGGAGGCACCAATTTTGGGTTCACTGCCGGCGCCAACTATGATCTGGATGGTACCATTGGCTATACGGCGGATATAACCAGCTATGACTACGATGCGGTGATGGATGAGGCGGGTGGAGTGACCAAGAAATATGATCTAGTCAAGCAGGTGATTGGCGAGGTGCTGGAACTGCCGGATATAGCGCTGAATCCTGCCAAGCGTTTAGCCTATGGCAAAGTGGAGCTGACCCCCGCATTGGAACTGCTCTCGACAGAAGGACGTGCTGCCCTGTCCAAGGGCAAGCCCGTGACCGCTGACAAACCCAAATCTTTCGAGGAAATGGATCAGTATTCAGGACTCTTGCTCTATGAGACAATCCTGCCTAGCATGGATCTGGATCCCACGCTTTTGCAGGTCGAGGAGCTGCGAGATCGTGCCCATGTCTTTGTGGATCAACAGCTGGTGGGCACACTGTCCAGGGAGGCGCGTATTTATGCTCTGCCACTGAACAAGGGCTGGGGCAGCACACTCCAGTTGCTGGTGGAGAATCAGGGCAGAGTTAACTTTGATCGCGCCAACGATACCAAAGGCATCTTTGGCAAGGTGACGATGCAGTTGCACAATGGCGGTGCCTTACCGCTGGACAACTGGACAACCACGGCCTATCCCCTGGAGGCGTACACCATTGAAGCCTGGCGTCAACAGCCCCAAGACGCAGCCCTAGATTTGGCAGTTGCCAACCAGCGCCTATTGCGCTCCGGACCCATTGTCTATACGGGCAGCTTTGAGGTGAAGGAAGTGGGAGATACTTATCTCAATGTCGCCGGCTGGGGCAAGGGCGTCGCCTATGTAAATGGCCTTAATCTGGGACGCTATTGGCCTCTGGCTGGACCACAGATTACTCTGTATGTGCCCAATGAACTGCTCAAAGTGGGTCAAAACTCCCTGGTGCTGTTGGAGTATCAACGGTCTAATAAAACCGTCAATGGTTCTGAGCTGCCGGCGGTGCAATTCGATGCAGTGGCTCAGCTGGACGGACAGTCCGGTGATGCCCCTCAAATTGCCAAGAAATAAACATTATTACGAGTACATTTACCTTATTTTTTATAATTTACAAGCGTTTCTTTATTTAATTAGAAGCAGTTTTTGATTTTGCTGTCGCAACAACAACCATGACAAGCTAATCTTAGTTGTTAATATTACAATAAACATTGCTTAACTAATTAAAATTGTTAATTTCATTTACTGACTGGCATTATGTTCAATATTTATCAAATTTAGTATTTCATTTAGCTCTCTTACAATTGACTTTCGGTATTCGGTAGCATTTATTAAATTTTCAGGCATTTTCACATTTATTACACAAATCAAATTAATGCATCTTTAGCAATTATAAATCGTTTAATGGTATCAAGTATATAATTTTTTCTTAAGTTAAAAATACTTTTATTTATTTTTCTATTATGTTCATTGGCAAAAATGGAGATTCAGAATTCAATTAAATATTTTCCAGACAAAATACTTTACAATTATTGTTTCTGTTTTAGTTCTTTCGAGTTTTTTTTAGAGCATTTCAAAAATGTAAAAGACTCAGTTTGTGTTTAGTATAAATGCTCCGAAATTTGAGTAGATTTATTATTAAAATATGGATCTCTTTTGGGGCAGTGTTGCATAGGAAAAGAAAATGAAAAGTTATTAATTCTGATTCTATTACAACTCAGACGTATACTCGTAATTATTTCACCTACTATTTTTGAGTTAATTCTCTTAGTTATGTGTATAGCAAATAGATTGACTTGTTTTATTGTTTTACAACCCATTTAAATAGAGCTCTTGTAATATTTAATACTTAGTTATAAACCCAACTGCGTCGAATCTCTTAAAGATATTATTATATATTATATTTTTCAAATTTCTTTCGACTAATTCGACAGCAGTCTTTTGTAAAGCCCATTGCGAATCCCAACTCACGTAGTTATAAGTAGCTCTCATTTAATAACACAATAGTAAATGTTGGTTAGACAGAAAATAAGAGTAAACCATAAATTTTAAATGTTTTATGCAAATATATATCAATTTTTTGCCATTCAAGGCAAATTTGCATTCCACGCATTCAATTTAAGCTCGTCAAAAAGCAATCTACATTTTATTTTACATATGTTTCTTTAAGTTTTTTTTTTTCATTTTTTGTGCCCCCACACAAAGTTTTCTTGTTTGTTCATTTTTTTGATTGTTATAAAAATACTGCAATTAATATCAATTTGTTGTAGGTTTTATAGTAATAGATATTGCTGTTTATATTAGGAATGACTTGTGTTATGTATTTTTAATCAAATACCCTTGCAGCTGAGATTCTGTGAACTTTCACTTATTTATAAGCTGACAGAATGAAAGTAGAAATTAAATATTTAAGAAGTCTTCAGAACACAGAACAATAAATTTTCAAATCATATCTATATACTGAGTAAACTTAGTAAAAAGTGTATAGAAAATAGAGATCTATTTTAACACGATTTTTTATTTATAGAGAAAATAGAGATCTATTTTTACACGATTTTTTCTTAATTCGATTATAAGATTGAAAGCTCTGCAAGGGTATTAAGTATTCGGTAAGCCGAAGATAATTGTTTTTTGTTTTTCTTCTTAATTGTTGTGTGGTAAATTACTTTGCATTTCAATCAATAATGTTCGTCTCATTTCTATACATTCATTAAAAATATATCACAGTTGCATTACAAGTAATTTTTTGTTGTTTTCTCATTTGTCTTAACTTTTCTTTTGTTTTTTTTTTTTTTGTAGAAATGTATAGAAAATTTATGCAATTGGTTGTTGTATTTTTTTTTTTTTGGGCAAAGAGAAGCCTACGTAAAACAGCAAAAAATTTGGCAACCTAGTTAATATTTTAGTCAATGTCCATGAAGACGGAATGCGTTTGCGATTTAGTAGACACATATTTTGTTAGGTATTTATAGTATAGTTTAGTATAGTTAACTAACCGAAGCGTAGATGTATGTATATTTATATTTATAGTTGTTGTAGTTACTCTGAATGTTTCTATTGTTGTTGTCGTTACCTGACCTCAACTCCTCCGGCCTCTCCTTCACCCGTTCCTTATCCCTAAAGTGCTGTGGGGGCAGCGTGCGCCATTTGTCAGTGCCATTTGGATTTTTGCGTATAAATATCGGCACGCAAATTCTGTGCAAAACAAATACCCAAAATCTGTAAAAACAATAGATTTCAGTAATTTGATTTCATTGAAATTGTCATAAGGAAATAAATAACAATTAAATAAAGGAAACAAACTGAGACCTGGAAAAACATAACACCAATAGCGGCCGTGGAAATGATAATTAAATTATGTTCTATCCATTCCTCGCCAGACTGGACGCAGCCCTTCTCATAAATGATCTTGGACAGCTCTCCGTGCTGCATTGAATCAAATAATAGAAAACAAAAGAAAACAGAAACATAAGCAAAACATATAAGACAAATGTTAAAAAAAATTATTAAAAACTGTATACAATTATATGGAAAATGGATGTAAGATCTTGCCACAACCTGCGTGATGAGCAGGGCAACACATGAGGCAGCGACGCCAATTAAATGCGTCTCCAGCCAATCCTCGCCAGCACGCAAGCAACCACGCTCGTGTATGTTTCTATCCACAGGCTGCATGCGTTTGTTTACAATGGATTAAATCTGTAAATTAATTGAGAACAATAAGAGTAATGGTATAACTTACATAGCCCTCCTTGCGCACATCGTAGCCGCATTGTTTGTTCTTGATCACCTCCTGCGGTCGCCGGCGACAGCAGGAGAAGGGAACACCGCAGGCTTCACGGCTGCCAATTGCAATGGAGGAGCAGTTGAAGTAGTTATTGCTATCCCAGTCCTTGGGACCATCAATGCCGCAGCATTGCAACCAATCCTCCTGTATCCAATCAATCAGATTTTGCTGATCTGGATCCTCGCGATAGTGTTTGATGAAAGCCCGCAAGCCCTCGGTGGCCTGATCCTTGATCTGGAAATATTTAAAATGTAAAGAGAACTATTTTAACTATATGTTTAAAAAAGTTTACCCATCCTTTGTCCTTGAGCACAAACGCCAGTCCACAGAATCCAATCTCAGCAAGCAGCAGAACACTCAAAAATATAGCATACTGCAAAGTGAGTTTGTACATTTTAATAACTGATCAGCATATAAACATATGTAAGTAAACACTCACTGCTCCCAGTAGACACGTATTTTCGCGCAGTGCACCCACACTGCCCATGAATCCGAGCATGAACGTGACCGTGCCCAATATGATGAGCACAAATGCGGGATCTAACGCGATAAATGTCAATTTGCTGATGTTGCGAAACATGTCCTTTTCGGTCCAGGCCCAAATGCCAACGGCAAGCACGAGGAGTGCAATCATCCAGATGAGTACATTGCTGATGAAGAGCAAGTATTTAAGGCAGCAACTGATTTCACTTGTTTCGCGTCGATATTTACGCACTGCGGGCATTTTGCGAGAGTCGGAGGCGACAACAACTCGACTGCGAATAATTCTAATGCTACGAAATGGTTATGCTTCTATTGCACACTATTACTAATGACTTTTGTTTTAAAATTTTACTAAAACGAAAAGCTGTGTTTACCAACCACAGATTTTCGACTTAGCTGTTGTGCGACTGAGACAATGAATTGTAAAACCTGAAGGTTAGAGCGAGAAGCCAATTCACACAAAGCCTTTTTGAGTCGTCTGCAGTGTTGCCAGATTAGCTTTTTTCAGGCTAGATTTAGCATATTTGAAAATGGAATAGCTTTTAAAATCTGCTAATTGCTTATAGCCATAAATCTGTTTCAGGGCATAAAATTAAAGAAGAGTGAATTTGATTTCTAATCGATGATGTTTGGCTGGAAGGCACCACTCGCAAATTTACAATAGTAGAAAAAGTTTTATATATACATTTAACATAAATGGGCTCAATAGTTCAATAACAAAAATATGTTAGTCTTATTCAAAATAAAAGGTTAATAGTTAAGTGAGGAAGAGACTAATAAAATCGATGATATGTTTACTCATTTAGTATCAACAAAAACCTACTGATTTTGTATGTTTTCTTGCATTTTTCTTGCATTTTTATTTTTAGCTTATTTTTCCTCAAAATCTAGCTTATACGGGCGCTGAACACCTGGCAGCGCTGGTCGTCTGTTATTAAACAGTAAGCTTAGCAAGTTGCCAGATTACCAAAATAAAGAGTCTCTCTGTTAACAGCAATATACTAGCTTAGTTTACTGTTGTCTTAACAGAGCTTATTAGCATTCAACATTTAATAATTATCCCTTATCAATCATTAAGCATAGTACGCAAACTAAAAAAAAGGCCTGGCGTAAGCCCAAACTCCATATAAAAAAAACGCTGGCGTAAAATCAAGAAGAAGAACTTGACATTTTTTACGCTCGGGTGTCCGCAGACTAAATAAAATAACAGAGCTGTTAAGTAAAATAACAGAATGGGCAGCACTGCTGACAGGCCCAGCGAAACATTAAACTGTTTAGAGTTTCGCTGGGTATACTGGAGATAAATGTCTGGCAAACAAGTGAAAACTATGAAGACTAATTAAATTTGGTCAATAACGATGACAATATTGGTAGATTATAGGCAAGAACGTAAGCTTAAATGGTTTTTATAGAAATTTTGGTATTTTTTTCATTAACACAAATGGTGAATCCTCATTAGAAGTTCAAAATCGATGGGTGCACCCAACACGCGCTGTGGTTACGGGGCATCGCATATTTTTTCTCTATAAACTTTAATTTGCATTTTTCACTGCCTATTCTCTCCTCTTTCATCCAAATCAGTTCAGCATCTTCAAATTTAAAATAAACCGCCGCTGACGCATAGTGTTACCACTCAACTTTTTGTTATTTTTCCGTGTTGCATTGGCAACACTGGGCTTACGCTCGTCGACAGCTAAATATTGAGCACTTTACGCCGCGTAAAATTTAGTTAGCTTGCGTACTAAGCTTTATTCCGTAATATACGATTTTATCTAACTAACAGTATAAATCCTCAACTAACAGAATATACTCACAAATAAACAAAGTGTGCTCTTAATTTAAAAAAATTAACTCCCCCATTTAACAGTTGAAGATTAACTCCCGTGGTATTTTCTGTATATGTTCTGCGGCATTGCTGTATTTTATTTTGCACACAACGCAGTCACACTGATTTTCATCGTCGTGTGCAGTAGATGGGCTCACCGGTTGCCACTTAAAAATTCTGAATTGAGTCAAAATTCAAAAAAGGCGCCGAATGTTAATTAACATTTATCTGTTGCTTAACATTTCAGTATTAAGAGTTAACATTTCAGTATTAAATAAAATGTTGGTATTGTTTGCAAATGCGGCCACACGCGCAAGTTGCGCGCATTTGAAATGGAAAAACGTGAAGTTTTCAAAAATTAATTTAAAAAAGCTGAGAATTAATTTCAAAAAAACAACAAAATCCAAAATTAGGTAAAATAATTAACTTTATTTAGAAATTGGTTTTGGTGGCAAAATCGAGAAAAAAGCCCAAAAACATTGAGAAATAACAGGAAATTTGAGAAACAACAAATGTCAATAAATCGAGAAAAATTCTGTATGTCTCTGACACAAATTTCAAAGCTCTAGCTCAAAGTTGAATTTTTTGGCCGAAAAAAACATGTCCAAAATTGGACATTGAATCACACTTTTTTTTGTCCGGCGGTAGCAGAGCGAGAGGGCGCGCTTTACAGCACATTGGTGTGACTGGTGCGGCTATCTATCTCTCCCCAACTCTAGTTGGGCTTTTTAGTTCAATTTGCTGAATAAGTTCAATCGTTCATTTTCAGTCGTGAACTAAATCAGTCATTTAGTTCAGTTATTTAGTTGGTCATGAACGATGAAAGATTTGAATGGGCTGCAAATGTTCCTTTTAAGTGTGCTTTGAGTTTTTATTAGAATAGACGACAAATGTCAATTAGTTTCAGGATTATCTTTAATTTTTTGGGTTATACTTGAAACCTGGCTTATTGAAAATGAGAAAAAAGAGTAAATTGGTTTTTTATTTTGGGCTTAAGAAAACATTTACTTTGTTCAAAACTTAAAAATATATGAAATTGATACATTACAAGCAAATAAAGAAAAAATTAAATTCAATCGCTGAACTCCATGTAATTGTATTTCTTTAAGAAATTTAAAAAAATTTTAAAGAAATTACTGACCAACTGAGAAATGAACGATTTAGTTCATGATTGACTGAATAAGTCCATTCGCTCATCTTAACGACCCGTTCATTTGAACTTTTTCAGAACGAGCGACACAACTCTAGTGTGCAGTTGAAAAGGCAGTAGAAAAGATCAGTACCAAGAAAAATAAATATAACAATTCAACACAAATAAATACAATTTATAAAGTGCTTTGTGAGTGAATATATGAGATATTTTGGGCAAGTGCACGCATTTAAAGAGCGTGCTTGGCCCCATTACCTATGACGACAGTGAGTTTAGTTTTCTTACTTTTCTACCCTCCTCTGTGTATGCGTGCGTGTGTGAGTTTCGCTGATGGCTGAAGCTGAAAATGTTTAATTAGCAGGCGAAATATGGACAGAATGTATACACATAATACGCCTAACCCAAATAGTTGCAACAAATCAAGCGAAACTCGATAAAAATGTAACTAAAGCTACTAAGTGCGCCCTGGAAAGACAATTGGAATCAACCCCCCGCGTTTTAATCAAAGAAAAAAAATACTTGTATGTGTG
This sequence comes from Drosophila subquinaria, assembly GCA_037043405.1. Taxonomy (NCBI): domain Eukaryota; kingdom Metazoa; phylum Arthropoda; class Insecta; order Diptera; family Drosophilidae; genus Drosophila; species Drosophila subquinaria. Next base: position 43,894 of record JBAMBL010002122.1, on the reverse strand, counting down.
CGGCTGCTGCTGCGGCCACTGTTTGCAGCGCAGCCCAAAAAGAAAAAAATTGTAATAAAAAGTGAAAATTTAGTTAAATCACATATATGTATGCCGCACTCTGAAAACAATATTTCCGCCATAGAGTTTTTTGTGATTTTGTGATTAGCTCACACTTATTACATGCGCTAGTAGTGGCTGAGCAGAAGGTAGGCAGTAGAGCTGTAAAGTGCGTTCTCTGCTTTTGGTCGCCATCATAGCAGAGAAGTCGCGACGTCGTCGACTTCGCTGCCCGCCTCCTTGTATCCGTGTGCGTGTGTGTGTGTGTGTATGTCTAGCGCAGTTAATCCCTTCAAATATTGTGATCCCACGCTTGAAATATCAATTTAAATTGCAAGCCACTAATTACATATGCAAAATATATAGTTTGTAAAAAGTACAGTGTTGCATTTACAAATAAATACATATGTACATATACATATGTATATTTATATATTATATATAAAAATATATGTATGCACTTGTATGTATATACACAAACATAAAACATTTTAGTGTGCAATATGGTGGACAGTGCGTAAAATCACAACGTCAACGTTTGTTAACTGCTTACTATTTCTAGTGGTTGTTGTTATTGTCACTGGGCTTGGTTGGTAACAAAATAAAGAAAAAAAATTATATTTTCCAAGCAGCGTTTTCAAATGCAGCTAGACGATGCAATTGAAATGAAATCAATTGCATTTGACATAGTAAAAAGAATTTGAGTGCTAATTTCGCTAAGCATACATATTTATGTACATGTGTGCATATGTATAGAGAATTGCTGCTGTGTGCTTCTATACGTATACGTATATATATATACCTGTGTGAGCTAGTGTGTGTGTGTGTGAGTGAGCTTACGTGTGTGTTCGACTGAAAATGGAAATTATATAAAACCCCTTTTGTATGCGTGAGGCGCTTTAGATTAGAGCAGCATGCGGCTATTAGGCTTTAATTATTTTCAACATACATATATGTATGTATATACAAATACAATCATACATACGATCAATATGGCAACAAAAGTTGTTGAAAAACTTTGCCAACATTGCCAAGACTTTGTGAAATTCTGGCAGTTGGCAAAGCGTGCAGCGTGCATACTTTGCCAATCAATAATTTGCAAACGCCAATTAAAGGAAGAAAATTATGACTAAAATGGAAAGAAAAAAAAAAAACATTTGAAGAAAATACTTAGATGAGACCAGGCTGTGTATGGATTTGTGTATGTATGTACCAAAACCTTACTCTCATACTCTCACGCGGAGCAGACTCTTTCCGATCAAGAAAATGACAAAACTACACACACTTTCCTCTACTCTTACTCCCTGTTTTTGCATTAATGTGTTTTTGTTGTTGTTCTTTTTGGGGTGGTGGTGGTGGTATCGGCGGCGGCGGCGCCCCACTTTTATACGCGAACCTTTTCCTGTATGTCCGTGTGTGTGTGTGTGCGTGTGTGCGTGTATGTATGTGAGATGTAACAACAACCACCAAAGGCAAAGCTTTTTGCCCAGCGACTACTACGGCGGCTTCCTTTTGTCTATTTTGACGCTATTAAAAAAAAAACCTTAACCGGAACTTTAACGTCGCTGTCGGCGTCGATGCCAACAACGAGGTTTTTCAATATGGCTTCTTTTACTTTTTCAATTTCATCAAAACAGAAAATATAAAGATTTCAATGCATGTGCAAGTTTTAGTTTTGTTGACAATACGTCATTAATTAAACTTTAGCCAACTGCAACATTTTCTTTATGTGTGCAGTTCTGAAAACATATTTTTTTAATAACTGCTAGAAAACACATTCTAAGCATATAGAAACTTAAATATGTATGTATGTATATTTTACATGCAATCATATGTACATACAAACATATTGAACTAGTGAGTTTTGTTGCTATCGGTCGCTATGTTATACATACACAATACGTAATGTATGTACGATTTTCAATGCACAGATAGATGAGTATGCGTGTGTATTAGTGTTTGGCGCTCCACTTTTCTATGCAACAAATTCTTTTATTTTTCCTTCGGCGCTGTTGCACGAAATAATAACGTTTGCCACATACACACACAAATATATGTATGTTGTGGACAAAAAAGAAACGTAAAATTAAGTTAACGTTGTTATGGGTCTTGTCTCAGGATGATGATGGACTGTGTTTGTGTATGTGTGAATGAACGTGTGCAAAAACAAAACTTAAAAATAAATAACACACCAAGTTATGTGCTTTACCAACACTGCATTTTTGCGATGCAACCAACTCAACTCCCACTTGTACTCTCTCTCTCTCTCATGGTGTGCTCTCACTCACACTCTAGCTCTCACGTTACGCCGCCGCACGCTCATAAAGCCACCCCCACCCCGAAGGCCCCTTTTGTACCGTTAGACGTTCTTTGATCACGTAGACGTGTTTGTTTGTCATCTGTGAGTATGTGTGTGTGTGCCATTTATTTGCACTGTGCTTGCCACCCGGTCAAACAGTTGGCAACACTGCACAGGTGCTTTGATTTTTCCGTCCAAATATATACTGCACACATTCAAATAATTAAAAGAAAGTTTTTCATTGGCTTTCCCATGGATTCTACTGTGGATGAGATGTGTCCCTATACTGTTTCCCAAATAAAACATTTGAAAGTATACAAATGTATACCCTTATCAACAAAATTGTCAACTTTTGTTAATTAGTTGAATTCATGAAATGCTCCGTGTATTCGTTACAATACTTAAAGTAAATAATCTAAGTTTATTTTTTTCTGGACATTACTACTTATAACAGACACTGTTCTGTTCTCAATCGTATAAATATTTTTAATTTCTCTTTGTGTATTACATTTTGATATATTTTTCTACCTGAAAGGTGTGTGTTCCAAGTGTTTTAAATGCAAGATATTTTCAAGTCGACCTCAATCGACTTTGTAAAGTTGTGCAAATGTTTCTTATATTTAAAGAGCAACATAGCCTTATTTTTGATAACCTAACATTAAAACAAATAAACAAATGCTAATTTATGCTTATGATGAATTTGCAGAGAATGTAAAATTGTTGTCTTTTATTTGAGATGTACAACGAGCATTATTTCAATTTTTTTTTTATCAATCTCAAAACGTTGGCTGATAATGTAATCAAGCGTGAAACTTAAAAGTGCTTATTACTACGCACTTGCAGGCAGTGTAAATTCATATGCATAAATATGTAGGGTATGCGTATACATCCTTGCTTACATTTGTTTGTGTAGTTTCTGTCTCCGATTTTAATGCCAGAACGACACACAACCCCTACTTTAAAAGAGCGAGAGATGCTCTCCCACACGAATGTATGTAGTATGTATAAACGACGTTTTACTGTTTTGTTTACCTGTTCGTCAGTGCAAGAGAGGGTATGTATGTATTTGTGCGGATGTGTGCGTGCGTAACTTGTACTCTCCTCTCCCTCTCTCTCAGTTCTTTTATGGTTCTCTCATTTACAATTACAACTTTTTACTTGCGCTCGTTCATGCGTTTAGATTGTTTTTGTTGTTGCAGTGTTGAACAGTGCTGCCATATTTCAATCATCAGAAAGTTTGGCTGGGGTCACACTTGTCAATCTGCCGAAAACTAGAAACTAGAAAACTGACCCATGATGTTTATTGAGTTTGTGAATATTATTTTTCAACCCCCACAAAATCGGAAATAAAACAAAATGTACAACGATGAAAATGAAGTACGCTTAATAATAAAATTGATTTGAAGCGAGCAAGTACAAAGTACAACTAAAAGACGTGTTTAACAAAATTTACTCTATTTATTCTGTGCAATTAACTGTTAACTAAAGAACAATTTTATTATTTATTGCAGAGCTGAACAAGGTCAGCAGCCGTTGCAGCAGTTCACTTAAATCAAACAACAGGCCCACATGTCCGGCAAGACCGAGGCGGACTCCCAAGCCGCCAGCGGTGGCGGCGGCGGCAATGGCAACTCCAATGGCAGCGCAACGCCAGCGCGACGACTGCGCACACGCAACTCGACCGGCGGCAGCGGCAGCGAGTCGGCCAAGAAGAGCATCAACAGCAACAGCCACAATAATAACAACAACAACAATAGCAACACCAATAATAATAACAATAATAACAGCGAGTCTGCAGCGGCAATCAATGAAGGATCAACAACGCCAGCAACTGGCGCAACTTCCACGCCCGGATCCGTGGAGCGTCCAATGCCCAGCGTGCCGATGAATCATGCCAGCAGCAGTGTCTCGGCCAGCAAGAAATATCACAACAGTTGTCCACATCCCACTCCGACGGTGCACAAGAAGACGGTGCACACCAAGCCGCACAGTAGCAACAAATTTGATCAGGGCAAGAATGAGGAATTCCATTTTGATACGCCGCCCGAGTGTCCAGTGTTTAGGCCAACGGCGGAGGAGTTTAAGAACCCGTTGGCATACATTAGCAAGATCCGTTCCATAGCGGAGAAATGCGGCATTGCAAAGATCTTACCGCCAGAGAAATGGTCACCACCATTTGCCGTCGATGTGGACAAGTTGCGTTTTGTGCCGCGCGTGCAGCGTCTCAACGAGCTGGAGGCCAAGACACGTGTGAAATTAAATTTCTTGGATCAAATTGCCAAGTTCTGGGAGCTGCAAGGCTCCTCACTCAAAATACCGATGGTGGAGCGCAAGGCTCTCGATCTGTACACGCTGCATCGCATCGTGCAGGAGGAGGGGGGCATGGAGCAGACCACCAAGGAGCGCAAGTGGGCCAAGGTGGCCAATCGCATGCAGTATCCATCCAGCAAAAGTGTTGGCGCCACACTCAAAGCCCACTACGAGCGCATACTGCATCCCTTTGGGGGTCTACACCTCGGGGAAGGTACTCGGACCTACTGCTGCTGCTGGCGCTGCTGCAGCGAGTGTTACGCCCGTCAAGCTCGAGGATTGTGGCACCGATTACAAGGCACACGAAATACCCACACGACAGCAGATAGCGCCTCCAAATGAGAATAACACACGTCGCTCCAAACGCTTTGGCAACTCGCATGCCAGCTGTGGACTCGTCTGTGCCAAGCCAGGAGCAGCTGGAGTCACCATCAAAACGGAGACCAAGGAGGATTTCAAACGCGATTTGTTAAGCAGCTTCAATGCGGTCAATTCGACAGGCGCTGGTGCCAATGCTGGTCAAACAGCCGGCGGCGGAGGCACTGCACCCGCTCCCAATACACGCGCCACCCAAAAGAAGGCCTCAACGGAGCCACAGCAGCCGCTGATCGATCCACTGATGAAGTACATCTGCCACATCTGCAATCGTGGCGATGTCGAGGAGTCCATGTTGCTCTGCGATGGATGCGATGATAGCTATCACACTTTCTGCCTGTTGCCACCGTTGAGCAGTATACCAAAAGGTGAGTGCACAGTACAGGAAAGAAACAAATCATTGCCTAAATCAAATATTACCTTTTCTCAATTGGTTAATTGTTCCTTCATGGTCCAGCCCTTACTTATAGATTTGTTCTATTCGAATTATTCTACTAAAAAAAAACTAGTGGAACTAGTGGAGTACTCGACTGTTGGACACCCCTTACTTACTATGGAAAAGCAAACACTGCTTAAAATAAAATAATATAATGCGCTACAAACATTAATATAGTCATGTACTTAATGTACTTATCGCCCAACAATGGGGCTCCAGTCGGCTACAGTCGAGTGTGCTGGACTCTAAGATACCCTGTGCCCTGGCACACTGTTAGCCTAATACTTATTTACACGCTAGTTTTTTTCGACAAATTGTTTGTATTACATCTGTAATACAGATTCTGTATGTTCCAGCGAACCGATTTAAACCAAATTCGATCAAAATGTAAAAGACAGAATATTCCCAATCTTTAAGATTGGTTAAGATACTAAAAAAAATTGCTTACTAAATCTATATTTTCGATCAATCGTTCCTGTGGCAGCTATATGATATCGTGATCCGATTTCAACCAAATTTGAAAAGGATGTATGGGACCATCTTATATGTACATTAGGGTGTCCCTTATTTGGTCAAAGTCAATATTTTTAAACGCATCGGGCTAGTTCTGTTCATTAGGTCCTAAAGCAGTCAGAAATAAATTTTTACCTCAATCGGAGTATGATAACCCGTGCCGACTTGGATCGGAAAATTTCAAAACTATATGGGACAAAAAAAAAAAAAATTTTTTTTTTAATTTTTTATTTTTTTATTTTGTTCATTAGGTCCTAAAGAACTCAAAACCAAGTTTTCACCTTGATCGGAGTACGCTAACCCATTCAAATTTGCATCGAAACATGAAAAAACAGTATTTTAACACTGATTATGCATTTTTCGATGATTTTTCATGTTTCGATGCAAATTTGAATGGGTTAGCGTACTCCGATCAAGGTGAAAACTTGGTTTTGAGTTCTTTAGGACCTAATGAACAAAATAAAAATATAAAAAATTAAAAAAAAATTTTTTTTTTTTTGTCCCATATAGTTTTGAAATTTTCCGATCCAAGTCGGCACGGGTTATCATACTCCGATTGAGGTAAAAATTTATTTCTGAGTGCTTTAGGACCTAATGAACAGAACTAGCCCGTATGCGTTTAAAAATATTGACTTTGACCAAATAAGGGACACCCTAATGTACATATATTCTGTCAGTTTGGTTCAGATATCTCAAACAACAATAAAGTTCTTCAAACTAAGACTTGATATTCGACTGATCGTTCCTATGTTCCAAAATATAAAACAATCTCGATCTGTGTGCAATATAGACGAACCTACATCCCAAGTTTGGAATCTCTAGCTCTTATAGTCTCTGAAATCTAGGCGCTTACACAGACGCATATCGACGCATATATATCGAATCGGCTGTCGATGCTGATCAATAATATATATTTTGTTTTTTGTGTCCAAGTTAATAGACCCCTGCCTTTTTTTTTAAGTACGGTGTCTAAAAATCATAGCCGCTTTGTTAGATACTAGGAGCCCACCTCTCATTTGGAATAATATTATGGCTTCCATTCCTTACTTAAATATTTTTTATTTGACTCATTCGACTAGGTGAATGGCTGTGCCCGCGCTGCGTTGTGGAGGAGGTGAGCAAGCCGCAGGAAGCCTTTGGCTTTGAACAGGCAGAGCGTGAGTACACATTGCAGCAATTTGGCCAGATGGCAGATCAGTTCAAGCAGGAATATTTCCGAAAACCCGTGCACTTGGTGCCCACGGAGATGGTGGAGCGCGAATTTTGGCGCATCGTGTCGTCGATTGATGAAGATGTAACCGTGGAGTATGGCGCTGATTTGCATACCATGGATCATGGTTCTGGTTTTCCCACAAAGAGCTCACTTTACCTATTGCCCGGCGATCAGGAGTATGCCGAATCCAGCTGGAATTTAAATAATCTGCCACTGCTCGAGGATTCGATATTGGGACATATTAATGCCGATATAAGCGGCATGAATGCGCCGTGGATGTATGTGGGCATGTGCTTTGCTGCCTTCTGCTGGCACAACGAGGATCACTGGAGCTATTCGATTAACTATTTGCATTGGGGCGAACCAAAGACCTGGTACGGTGTCCCCGGCTCCTGTGCCGAACAGTTCGAGCAGACAATGAAGCGTGCAGCGCCCGAGTTGTTCTCATCGCAGCCCGATTTACTGCATCAGCTGGTGACGATCATGAATCCCAACATATTGATGAACAATGGTGTGCCCGTTTATCGCACCGATCAGCATGCCGGCGAGTTTGTCATCACGTTTCCGCGCGCCTATCACGCTGGCTTCAACCAGGGCTACAACTTCGCCGAGGCGGTGAACTTTGCCCCCGCCGACTGGTTGAAAATGGGACGCGAATGCGTCAATCATTATTCAATGCTGCGTCGCTTCTGTGTCTTCTCGCACGATGAGCTCGTTTGCAAAATGGCCTTGGAGCCGGCCAAGCTGACATTTGGTATTGCCACAGCCTGTTATATTGACATGGCCGAAATGGTTGACACCGAGAAGAAATTGCGCAAATCTCTGTTGGAATGGGGTGTCACACGGGCCGAGCGACGCGCCTTCGAGCTGGTGAACGACGATGAGCGGCACTGCCAGGAGTGCAACACCACCTGCTTCCTGTCGGCCGTTGCCTGCGAGTGCAATGACAAGCTGATTGTCTGCCTGCGACATTACACGGTCCTCTGTGGCTGTGCGCCCGAGAAGCACACGCTCATCTATCGCTACACGCTGGACGAGATGCCCCTGATGCTGCAGAAGTTGAAGGTCAAGGCGCATAGCTTTGAGCGTTGGCTATCCCGCTGTCGGGACATTGTTGATGCCCATACTCCCACATCCGTAACGCTCTCGGAGCTGCAGGAACTGTGCAAGGAGGCGGAGACTAAGAAGTTTCCATCATCGCTGCTCATCGATCGACTGAATGCCGCGGCAATTGAGGCCGAAAAGTGCGTCACTGTCATCCAACAGCTGGGCATCAATAAGGTAAGTTGCATTCAATTTGGAACTTCTACATTTTAACAGCAGTTCCGGCCTTTAGCTTCAAATATTTATGTTAAGTAACAGCTGCTAACTTAGAGTTAACATAATTTCTTGTTTATTTCAAAAAATAAAAAAACAATCTTTAATATCATAATTTATCTTAAATAAAATACAAAATTGTACATTTTTTTTTATTAATATTTCTCGTCCCGTTACAATTATTTAACAGCATTGTACAAACATATTTATTTTAACAGCTGTTAAGTTAGCGATAATAATCATTCATCTTTTATTCAGGGACCGAAATTAAGATAAATCTATGAGAATTTAATTTGAAAATATCTGCATCCACTTTCTAGCACATTATGTTAATGATTTGATTTATACGCTGTAGGTACGCACCCGTTCCGATCACAATCAGGAGGCAGCTCAATACAAGCTGACCATGGAGGAGCTGGAGCTGTTTGTGCAGGAGATCGACAATCTGTGCTGCATCATCGATGAGGGCGCCTCGGTGCGGGAGCTGCTCGTGCTGGGCAGACAGTTTGTGGAGCGTGCCGAGTCCCAGCTGCAGCTATCGTTGGAGGCGCTCGAGGAGAGTGACCTGGAGACGCTGATCAATGAGGGCAGCTCGCTGCGCATTGAGTTGCAGCAGTTGGATCAGCTGCAGAAGCGTCTGAAGCAGTGCAAGTGGTACAAACGCTCGCAGGGATTGCGAGAGACGAGCTCCAAGCTCACCTATAATGATGTCAAGACGTTGCTGCACACAGCGGCCGCTGATCTGGATCCCACAGATCCCTATGTGGATCGTGAGATGCGGAAACTGCAGCAAATTGGAGCTGCAATCGAGGCATGGGAATCGCAGGCAGCCAAATATTTCCGACGTCTCAATCAGCAGCATGAGCTTGTGGAGATTGAACAGTTTTTAAAGTCCGCCGGCGACATCAACGGTCAGGTGCCGTCACATGGTTTGCTCAAGGATGCACTGCGCAAGGCACGGGAATGGCTGCGCTCGGTGGAGCAACTGCAACAGAATAACCATGTGACCTACTGTCACACGCTGGAGGCGATGATCGAACGGGGCTTGAGTATACCCATTCAGCTGGAGGAGCTCAGCCGGATGCAGGGACACTTGAATAGTGCACATCAGTGGAAGGAGAATACGGCGCGTGCGTTTTTGAAGAAGGGCACATTCTATACACTGCTGGAGGTGCTGATGCCACGCGCGGATGCCATCAATATCGACTCGGATCTCAAGCCGCGTTTCCAGGATGATTTCCTCAAGGACAAGAATCCCGCCGAAATTGTGGCCAGCTTCAAGCACGCCGAGGAGCAGGAACTGCGCGAGATGCGCGACTTGAGGCGCCAGAACATGTCCAAGAATATGCTGCGCGATTTCTTCTGCCTGTGCAAGACCGAGTTCCGTGGCCTGATGCACAACTGTCAGCTGTGCCGCGACTGGTTTCACGACGACTGTGTGCCACCGCCCACCGGGCACTTGGTAGTAGCACCACAGCAGAACGGCACGAATGGTGCACTCAATGGTAATGGTGGCACCTTAATGTCTGGCCAACCCAAGTGGCTGTGTCCCAGCTGTGTGCGCTCGAAGCGTCCACGCTTGGAGACCATCCTGCCGCTGCTCGTGCAGCTGCAACAGCTGCCGATGCGCCTGCCCGAGGATGAGGCATTGCGTTGCCTGGCCGAGCGGGCCATGAACTGGCAGGATCGGGCACGCAAGGCCCTCAGCAGTCCCGATGTGAGCGCCGCGCTGGAGGCCATTCTCAGCCAGCAGCAGAAGCGTCGCTCCGAGAGCAGCAATTGTAACGCCGCCGCCGTCCTGGGCAGCATCAGTAGTCCACGCAAGCCGCGACGCATGCATAATCTGTCCAAGCAGGAGAATAATGCAACAAACACAACGCCACGCTCCGAATCGGATGCCGAGGATGTGGATGATGTCGATGATGACGACGATGATGATGAATGCAGACTACGAATTGTTGAAGATGGCTATAGCAACGATGAGGACGAGCAACTGACGCGACTGGCGACGAGTAATGCCCAGTCCAGCAGCACTGATCTCTTGAAACTGCTCTCCGACAGCGAAATTGAGAATCTGCTCGAGCTGATGATGGAGGGTGATTTGCTGGAGGTGTCGCTGGATGAGACGCTGGAGTTGTGGCGCATATTGGAGACAATGCCGCCGACAATGCTGCAGGCCGAGGCCAAGGCGCGTGTGGCCCAGCATTTGCAACAGCAACAGCTGCGTCAACAGCAACAGCAATCCTCGACGACGACAACAGCAGCGACGATGGTTGCCTCCTCCTCGAGCATTCACAGCGGTGCCGAAGATTCCAATGACAGCTTGCTGGTGCAGAATAGTCCAAGTCCCGGCACTGGCGCCAGCGGCGTCCATGGAGCACGCAACAAGAAGCGACGGTCCAATGATGCCAGTGGCGCCAATGCCGCTGTGCCGCGCAAGAAACAGAGTACGCCCAAGCAGACGCCGGGCAAGAAGTCAGCAGCGCTACGGAAAAGTGACAGCAAGGCGAGCACCTCGCCCGGCGTCGATGCGGATGCGGAGAACAAGCAGGCGAATGGTGGCAACACCACAGCAGCAACAACAACAGCAGCATCAACTCCAACGGCAGCGGGCACAGCAACAACAACTGGCGCTGCCACGCCCTCGCCGGCGGCTGGGCACAAGAAACGTAAGCGCACCACAACCACCAACAACAACAACAATAACAACAACAACGGCGGCAGCAACAACAGCAGCAGCAGCAACAACAATGCCGTCGGCGGTACACCAACAGCGGGTAACAACAATACACCAACAGGAGGCGGAGGAGGAGGCGGAGGGCAGAAGAAACATGCGCAACGCACACAGCAAACGGCACAAGAGGACGATGAGGAGGAATGCCGGGCAGAGAATTGCCATAAGCCAACCGGACGGGAGGTGGATTGGGTGCAATGCGATGGCGGCTGCAACGAATGGTTCCACATGTACTGTGTGGGTCTCAATCGCAGCCAGATTAAAGCCGACGATGATTACATATGCATACGCTGCTCCAAGACGGTCAGTGTGGGCGTGGCCGGTGGCAGCAGCAGTTTAACGGTGACAACAACAACAACAACCAGCAGCATCGCGTTGAACACAACGACGCCAGGCAAGCAGCGAACAGCGCAGTCGGCGCGGTAGAGAGAGCGCAAGAGAGCGAGAGAGCGACGATCGGAAGCAGAAATTATAAACATCAATTTGACAACGGTTGGCAGCACCTCCGATTAACGCTTGTTATTAATCGATAAACTGCAATCGCAGTGTTTACACACAATTATCACACATACACAGATCAGACACATACACAGCAGCAAGCCGACATGGAAACACACGCATTGTTGTTGTGCTAACGGTATTTACTAAGTTTTAGTAAAAAAGTCACTTAACGTTTTTTGTAGTACATATTTACTAATTATTGCTATTATTACGCAACGCAAACGTATTTCAAAATGCAAATATGAAAAGAAAACCAATCAACACACATACACACACCCACACCAACACACTTGAGAAGTAACAATTAAGTGAAAATCCAACTGTAAAATGCAAAATCTAAACAAATTTTGTAGTCGCGGTAAACATTTTACGTTCGTTAAACGTTCTTTTTTAAATATATATATATATATATATATATATAATATACACATTATATAGAGGTGTATTTTTAGATATATATAATTACCATTACCTGCTATTATTAGTTTTTGTTAATTTAATTTACATTTTGTGTTCGCTTTAAGTTTTGTGCGACGCTCGCGCTTTTTACGTTTTTTAATTTCATTCAAAGAGTTAACTATAAACAAAACAAAAATCCACTCACGAAATACGGGAAATACAATTTGCATATTATTTTTACTTCTGTATATTTTTTTCTGTTTACTTAAAGTGGAAAGCAAAGTAAAATTTAATTGTTATTTTTATAATTACATACGTTTATCCTATCTCTATATAAATATATTTGTATACATATATATAGGTATATCTTCCAAAAGCCGTATATGCGATAATTTTGGACGCGTGGCGCGATGTAATCAATTTCCCTCTTGTATGTTTTCTTTATTTGTTTTTCTTAAAAAAAAAAAAAAAGAACGGTCGATTTAAATCTAATAACAAAAATGTAGTATACAAATCAAGTTTTAACTAAAAAACTTGTTGATAAAACAAAAGATTATAACACATATTAATATAAATAAATTTGCAGCCCTAATGTTAAGTTTATATTTAAATACAAATGGAAATATAAAAAAAAAAAAACGAAAAATTGTATAATTTTTAATTAATAATTAGTAAGCTGATTAGAGAACAAGTGTACTAAGCAACTTGTAACTAAAATAATAAAAACTATAAAAAAAATGCAAAAAAATAAAAACAAAACAAAACACTTCTCAACGTACAACAACAAGAAATTGCTTAGAATTATACACTTTGTAAAATCATTTTTTAAGCGTGTAAAAAATACGAGCGGGTCATCAACATGCAACACAGCCCAAAAAAACAACAAAAAGAAAAGCAAAAGAAAAAAAAACAAGAATATAAAAATACCTTATCATATTAAGCAGCAAACATTTTATTTAATTAAGCTAAAACTGTACGATTTCTTTAAACCAATCCACTCCAGAAACAAATCAATACCTTACCCCAACCCCCTCTTTCCCACAAGACCCCACAATATGTAATTCTATTATATAAATAAATTATATATAAATAGTATTTAAAAGAAAAAGTGTGTATTTTATTTAATCTGGAATTTAAGTAATTTATCACCTTATTAACGGTCATTTATATTTTTAGATCATGCAATTAGATTTTCCATATAGTCAAGTTTTTATCGACATTTTGTTGACTTGATGCATCAACAAGGGACGACCAACGTTTTCAATGGCACGTGCAACCTGCCAATGACGGATTTCTTGTGTTAGTCACTCCGTCTGTTTACTGTAAAACAGGTGTGCTTGGCTAACATTAGGCCAGACTAATGGGTAACACCTGGTAACACTGATAACGTATTTATGCTGAACCTGCTATCTTCCGGCGTTGACTCAAAACAGTTTCTTTGATTGAGTATTTGTGGCAAATAATGAGTGCTTTTCAATGGAATTCTACCCGACAAAACAATAAAAATAGTCTTGATGTTATACAAATACTTACAAACATACACTAGCGAGTAAAACTATGCGTACAACCTTTTTTTTACTTTAACAGCTATTGTAAGTCAAGTCTTCATAGTAAATAAAATATATAGGGAAAGATCCTTTAAATTCCGTTTGAATAATGCAAAAATTTCCTTAACCCATTAAGTACCCATTGAAAAATTCGAATTCGAAGCCACATTTTGTGTGAAAAGTAGAAAAAAGGGGTAGAAAAAGGTAATTTTTAGGATTTTCAACAACTTATAAAAATATTAGCAAATAGATTATTGACCCTTTTGTTTTGCAGTTTCTCTTAAAATTGTTTCAAGATTTTTTTTGCATCAAAATATTTTTTATTTTAAATCGATGATAAAAGTAGAAAAAGTAGACGTTCACAAAAATTCGAAATTTTCAATGGTTATTTAAAGGACTAAGGAAATTTTTGCACCATTCAAACGGAATTTAAAAGACCTTTTCATATACATATATTTTTTTACTATGAAGACGACTTATAATAGCTGTTAAAGTAAAAAAAAAAGGTTGTACGCATACTACTCGTTATTTGAACCTACTTCATTTACATTTTGGTATCAATGGAAAGGTCATTTCAATTCCGTTTGAATGATACAAAACTTTCCTTAACCCATTAACCCATTAACAGCTAATGGGTATTTAAATACCCAAAAAAGTATTGACACTTTAAAAATTCTAGCTCGGGGCATGTGAGTGATATCGAGGCAAAATTTATTTCATAGTAAAGAGAAATAATAAAAATATAAGTATAAAAATTGAACAGTTTAGTTATCCTTGTTATACTTGTAGTTTTTTACAGGTGATATCTAGCTATTTTTCTGCATAGAAAATGTTATCGAAAATAGCTGAAAAATGTATGGAAATCGAAAAAATTAAATTTGAAGATAAAAATTTTTTTTTTTTTCTTTCAACTTCTATGGTCTTCTAGGCACACATTTCCAAATTTCGTCAAAATCGTACCAGCCGATCTATGGGCAGCCATTAATGGGTTAAGTACCCATTGAAAATTTTGAATTTTAAAAAACGTCAATTTTAAATTTTTTTCCTCGATTTTTTTCAAAAAATTTGTTGATGCAAAAAAATTCTTCAAACAATTCTAATAGTGACTGCAGAAACAATTTTTCAAAAATCTCTTCGCTAGTATTTTTTTTTAAATTTTTGAAAAATGCAAAAAAGGAACTTTTTGTATGAAAAGGAGGAAAAAGGGGTTAAAATAGTTATTTTTAGCAGTTTTCAAAAAATTATAAAAAATACTAGCGAAAAGATTTTTGAAAAATTGTTTCTGCAGTCACTATTAGAATTGTTTGAAGAATTTTTTTGCATCAAAAAATTTTTTGAAAAAAATCGAGGAAAAAAATTTTAAAATTGACGTTTTTTAAAATTCAAAATTTTAAATGGGTACTTAATGGGTTAAGGAAAGTTTTGTATCATACAAACGGAATTGAAATGACCTTTCCATTGATGCCAAATGTACATAAAGTAAGTTCAAATAACGAGTAAATTTATCTTTAAATGTTGGTAAAATAAATATGCCGTCTAGTGTAGTTTTTCTGGTTAGTGCATTTAAAACTATATTAACTGGCGGTGGCAATCCACAAATAATCCAAAACGGCAAGAGCTAAAAGGCTGAAATTTGCACGGTATTAACGAAACTTAAGAGTTAAAAGCTTAAATTGTAGTTGGCAATAAAATTGTGAACAGTTTTCGACAGTTTATAGTACGTAGCGTCAAATGTTTATAAGAGCATTAATATTTGATTGCAGTCAATCATTTCATTAGGCTTAAGAACAACGTCCGGCTGGTCAATATCGTAATTGGGAACGTGTAGTTTGTGGCGTAACATTAGAGTGGATTGCTATGGCATATTGAAGGGTCTTATCATGCACATCATTATCGATATCAGCAACGGCAACGGCAATTAGAGCTGCATGTTTCCTGGAGCGATTCACATGACACGAAAGCCAAGCCATCAATAGGGGAATTTGAGCTGGTTATAAACAATTTTTGAGAAAATTTGTTGTTGTTTTTGTTTTGGTTGTTTTGTATTTATTACATACACAGACGAGTATAGTATACAATCATTATTATTTAAGAGCTAACGATGCGTGCAGTTTTCTTGTTGTTCTTGATGTATTTTTTGGTATTTAGTTATCAGTTGCTTGACGCTATGAAAAATAATGTATAAGTTTACAGTTTATAAATACATATTTAGAAAAACACTAAATATAATAGACAATTTACATACTAAATTTAACAGGCCATCGATTAAAGGTGTGTTGAGGTAACAAAAATAGTTAATAATAGCGCTAAACAAATGCCTGGACAACAAAGCTTCTGTGCTTATTGGACATCCAGTGCAATTCATGTAAAATGCAGGACAGGATTAGCAGGTGTCCTCTTTGTTGTTGTTGATGTTGTGCTTGCTTGTTCCTAGGTCTAAACGCTGAGATTACAATAATGCCAGGAAACCGCTAATAAAATCATGAATTCGGCTCTTTACGAGGCCAATCCGCGCTGTCGGCGCTTGACACGTGCATATGGACCCACCGCTGGGTCCATCACAAAGTCATAGAGTACCCGTGTCCAGCTGGTGTGCTGCGGCATCGTCTCGTAGAACTCCTTGGCAATGCGCTTCACCTCCGGCAATCGGGAGCCGGGCACACCCGGAAAATCATGGTGCTCATTGTGATAGCCCACGTTAAAGGTAATCCAGTTGAGCGGTCCGTAATACGAGTACGTTTCAAAGCCCTTGGCAAACATATAATGCTCCGATATGAAATGTCCCGCCACCGGATGCAGTCCCATGGCCAGTATAGAGCCAATCAACAGATACGCCAACGCCTTCCAGCCAAAGCAATAAACAACGACGGCATCGAAGGCTAACTGAATGATCGTATTGACGATCTCCAGGCGTGTCGGTGGCTTCGGATTGATTATCAGCGGACGGAACATATAGAAGAATGGTTGCAGGCACACCCACAGGAATTTCCCAGCTGTGGTGTCAAACAGTCGCGCTTCCAGCAATGTGGGAATATCGGTGTCAATCACTTCGTCGCCCTGGTAGCTGAAAAATTAATGGAATTCCGATTAGTTTGAATGTAGATTGTATGTATATTGTACTCATTGATAAGAAATATATTTATGGAATATTAATTGTTTATTGTTGTTATTCTATTGCAATAAATAAAATGTATATATTGTTGAATGGAATAAAAAAATTCTACAAACCTAGTTTCAAATATTAATAACTAAAACAAGTTCAATATTTTTTATTGAGTAATTTCAGATGTGTCAAAAAAAAGGAAAACAATTTCAAACATATTTTATTTTTATAACGATCCGAATCTTCTCCAGCCTTTTTGAAGGATTAAAGCCTTGATTACAATAATATTTATTTATACTCATATTTCTTGCAAAATTGGTAATTGTTCAAGTCAAATACGAAGAGATTTACAGTTCAATTCTTTCTTTGCCTGCCTTATCACTAATATTGGCACCATCAACAAGGTATTTGAGAAATAGATTAGATAAGCCCGATTGTCTTATCGTTGGCACTTCGGTCCCAGACACACGCGTTAGCTGAATGAGCCGGTGTTTATATCTGAACATGTGACTCAATCTAAATATAGCTGCAAGGCTAACGGATTTATAACCGACAACAAAATGATGACAATAAAAATGAAGAGCAAACTTTTTGTCTTTTTAGCACATCTCAAAAATTTTAAAGTTATGTTCTCAGTTAATTTGAAGGGATAACAGTGTTTTGTTATGTAAACATAACATGTTAGTTACAGTGCTGTCTAAGATACGACGTTCTTTTGCTTTCATAACGAATGTTGATAATGCAGATAAGATTTGGTTCAAAATATCAACAAGATTAGGTCAAGAGCTGTGATAACACCTGAGATATGACAAGAGTTTTTCTTGGTATACTTACTTAATAAGTTTAAAAACAAATATATGTCAATTGAGCATTTAAGCGCATTTCAAGAGTTAACGTTTATTGATTATGTAAACATAACATACATATGTTAAATTACAGAGAATTTGTTTACATTTAGAATATAGGTTTTTCTAAAGCTGCGGGATCTCTGATATGATCTTGTTCTCTGTTTTGGCTGTGCCTTAACTGGATAACAAATAAATGAGTTCATTGCGGTCTAATTCTGGGCATTCTAGGGGCAGTGCCGAGCAAAAACACTCGAGCGATAAGCCAAAGTTGCTGACTCAACAAGCTGGTCGTAAACAAAGCAAAACAAAAATTTAGCCGGCTACGTGACAAATTAGAAAAATTATTAAAGTATGTATTTATTGTTATGCCTAAATAGTTAAAGGCTTATAAACTCTTTGAATAATCTTATCACAATTATTAAAATTAATGACGATGGTAGACTAAACACATAAAAAAATCCCCAAATGTTTGGTATTTGTTGTTGAATCATGGCTACCTCGAAAGGTATTAAAAAGCCAGACGAACAGAGACAGAAAAGAGGGAATTTTTTCCACATAAAGTTGAATCAAAAAGAAAAACCAACTAGATATGGCTTATCTCTTGTAAATACAATACAGCCAAGTCTAGCTATGTAATAGCTAAAACTGCAACACTGAATAGCAGATGATTCTAGTGTGCAGCTTGTTAGTGTTGCAAAACCAACCGGCAGATCTAATAAACAAACAACGTTCGTGGGGCGGCGAAATGAATTCATGGCTACGCCTCGACCACAAACACATGAACAAAGATTTAATTTGTTTTCACATACACACAAGACATTGTAAACCGGCACGTAGCGCTGAACGAGCATATGTATGTGTAAATAAATGTGGGTGTGTGCTCTGAGAATAACGTCATCAAATCAAGAGTCAGTGTCAACTTACCGATGATGTTCTAGATGATATTTTTTGAACGATATGCTCATGGGTAGACCAATGGGTAGATTGCAAATGAAGCCCAAAATCCGATTGTGCATGGGTCGACTGTGTCCGAATGCCAGATTGTGGGATATTTCATGCACGGCCAACATGAGCGAGTGATTCAGAATGCCGCCAAAACAATATGCCAACACTATCAGCCACGGCCATGACAAGTCCTTGACAACGAACAAGGCCAGTATTTGTGTCAAAACCATTGCGCCGGCAACCCATTTAAAGTTGGGATCATGGCCCATTAGTTTCTTAATTTGCGGATATTTCTCGAGTATAATCTTGCGACGCGAGGCGTGCGGTTCTTCCGTATAAACCCATTCGAAGTCGTTGCGCGACACTTTTTGTCCCATTTTTGTACTGTTCTTTGCTGCTGCTGTTGTTATTGTAGTTGGTATTCAGGGCTGGGTAGATATACTCGAATGTGACGGCTCAAACACAGTGCTTTGGCATTATCGACCGAAGTGTAGGAACAAGTTAAAGTTTTTGCTTATTTTCAATGCGCGACGGCAAGGCGGCATTAACGAAGTGAAAAACTTAAATGAAGCCGTACCAGCAGCAGCAACACACAAGCAGCAGTGTTGGCTAATGTGGAATCGAACAGGGTTGCTTTCTTTTTTGATAACAATACAGGTCACTGTCAATTGCAGTGCTGCCAACTTACTTTATAATAGCAGCCCTTTGAATATGAAATTTAATTAAAAATTACGCATTCAACATAATTTCAACAAAAATGTATGCGAAATTTCGAAAACCCAGCTTCAAAATTAGAGAAAGTTCATAGCAGCATTTTTTTAAAAAGGACCCACAGGTGCAAATTGCTAACGTTCTACCTGTGGCTAAATGAATACACAAACAAGACAACTGCTTTTGTTCGCCATTTTATACAATAATTTATAATTGTGTTCAGTAGTAGTTTGTAGTACATAATGCAAATTTTGTATTTCAAATAATTTCATTAAAAGTATGCTCAAAAAACGAATGCAATGCGTTTCAGGCACCAAGCTGCAGTTGATGATGTTGATGTTATAAGCGTGCCGAGAAGCAGCACAGAGTGCTGTACTCAACTTAACTTGCAAGTGCATGATCCTTTTAATTGTTGTTGCTGTTGTTCTTGTTGCTGCTGCCGCTGTGGTGTTGATACTGCGTGGGTGACTGACAATTTCAGGCTGACCGACCTGACCAGCTGCTACTTCTGATCTTCTGTTGTTATTTTTAGTTTGTGTGTTATATTTAAACATAAAATTGTGTACATATAATTTGTTTTTGTATTGGTTTTTAATATATTTTATCAATAGTTCTAGAAAAGGCTAAAACAATGTTGTGGTTGTTGTTGTTGCTTGCTGCACACACAAATAACGATAGGTGTTGTCTCGTGTTGTTGTTGTTTTCCCCGTTTTAGCGTTTAAAGTATGTATTTGTTGCTTGTTGACGACGCAGTTGATGATGTTACAGCTGTTCTTCGGTTGTTTGATTGGATAGATAAGGAAGAGGGCAAGGCGCCACAGCCAGCCAGCCAGCGGATGTTGTTGCTGCTGATGGTTGTTGATTTTTTGGCCTTGCTGCTGATGTTGATGCTACTGCTGATGTTGTTGCTGCTGCTGCTGCTCCTGCTGTTTTTGTTGTTGTTTGAATAAATATTTAACGTTATTTTAGTTCTTAGTTGATCTTTAAATTTTTTTTGTTTAAATATATTTTGCGCTCTTATTT
Organism: Drosophila subquinaria; assembly: GCA_037043405.1. NCBI lineage: Eukaryota > Metazoa > Arthropoda > Insecta > Diptera > Drosophilidae > Drosophila > Drosophila subquinaria. The sequence goes on along the minus strand of JBAMBL010002122.1, from coordinate 23,581 downwards.
CGCTGTTCTTTGCTGAAGCTCACTCACTTTTTCTTGTTTTATTTTCTTGTATTAATTTTTTTTTTGCTCAACAAAATATTTAAATCAAATCGGCAATATTAGCAGGCATTTCCTCAATAGTAGTGTGATAGAATTGTTCAATATCCTTCAGGATTCGTCGATCATCATCTGTGATGAAGTTGATCGCAACTCCCTTGCGACCGAAACGACCACCACGACCGATTCTATAATAATAAGTAATTATACAAGTTAGATTTGTGTATTTGTTGTAATTGCAATTGCAATTGCTGTAGGACAATTTTCACTTACCTATGAATGTAGTTCTCGCGGTTCGAGGGCAGATCGTAGTTGATGACCAACGAAACCTGCTGCACATCAATACCACGTGCCAATAAATCAGTGGTAATCAAAACACGGGAAGAGCCCGAACGGAATTGTTTCATGATAACCTCACGATCACGCTGCTCCATGTCGCCGTGCATGGCCGACACGGTGAAGTTGTGGTTGGACATCTCCTGGGTCAGCTGATCGACCTATTTTATTATCATAAAAAAAAACATTAGCCTAAGTTTTGTATGCAATTTAACCCTGTTTAAGGCATGATATTTGCAGCTTTAACCAGTTGCGACTTATACATGGCCCAAAAAGACTTTGAACCCAGTTTAAGCGACATGTTTAACTCGTTCCCTGAGAAGCAGAGACCCAAACTGACTTACTAATAAAAGTAGTTTCAACTTACCTTGCGACGGGTATTACAGAAGATAACCGACTGGGTAATGGACAGCGTATCGTACAGATCGCACAGTGTGCCCAACTTCCAGGTCTCCTGCTTAACGTTCACGTAGAACTGCTTGATACCTTCCAGTGTCAGCTCCTCCTTCTTGACCAGAATGCTGACCGGCTCGCGCATAAAGCAACGGCTCACCTCGAGCACATCTGGGGGCATCGTGGCAGACAGCAAGATCACCTGCACATCTGGGGGCAGCATCTTGAACACATCCTGGATTTGATCCTTGAAACCACGCGACAACATCTCATCGGCCTCATCCAGCACGAACAGCTTAATGTGCTGCGTGCGCAACACCTTGCGATTGATCATGTCATAGACACGACCGGGAGTACCAACCACCACATGACAGCCGGATTCCAGAATGCGGGCATCTTCGCGCACATTGGTGCCGCCAATGCAGGCATGCGAATGCACCTTCATGTATTCTCCAAGTGCCATCACCACACGCTGAATTTGGGTAGCCAACTCACGAGTGGGGGCCAGGATCAGAGCCTGGCATTCGCGGATGGACGTATCGATTTGCTGAAGGATGGCAATCGAGAAGGTGGCAGTCTTGCCAGTACCTAAAATAACATTAAATTAGCAACAACTTAATTAGCATAAGATAAAAACTGAATTGTACTTCTATTTATTAAGTCAACCAACCAAATTATCATATTCAAAAAAAAAAAAAAAGCAACAACTTAATTTTTAAACTAAAGAAATAGCACGTTATTAAGAGCGTATAAAACATAAAACTGGGTTTCCATGCTAAATTCACTATGTTGACATACGATTCCGTGATTTAAGCTGTTGGCAAATCTTTGGAATTTACAAAAGTAAACAAGTATTCCCAAGCATTTTGTAGAATTTCCACTTTCGTGTCTGACGTGGAATCCAATTTCGAAATTCAACACAATTTTGCATTCCATTCATATAAATAAAACCTTTATACAGACGATCAATTGCCTAATACCGTAATAAGAAACATCTTCCAGTTTGCATATATACACTAATGTATTTAAGATCCGATCAAGAAAAGTAGCAATACACTGCTAACTGCCAGAGTAACATTTGTAATTTCCTCTCTTGTTCTACTTTGCGTTTGCAAAGAGAGAGCAGAAAAACGCGCTAAAGCCGATCGCAAAATAAAAAGTGGCGCGCAAGCGTGTGGACGCGCTCAGCACTGACTGCGCTCTCAGAGAAAGAGAGCGAGAGAGCGAAAGAGGCTAAGCAAAAACAGAAACGGGCAGCTGAGTCACCATTATCGTCACCGTCACCGCCCGCTGCTAATAAATCGCGACCATCAACAAAACATTTATACACTTTCTCAGTTTTGTTTGTTGCATTGTGACTTGATTTGTATATACTTGATGAATTACTCACCGGACTGAGCCTGGGCAATGACATCGCGGCCCTTGACGCAAGGAATGATGGCGCGTTGCTGGATGGCCGATGGCTTCTCGAAACCATAGCCATAGATGCCGCGCAGCAGCTCCTCGCGCAAATTCATGTCATCAAAGTTGTCGTAGACCTCATGCCAGGTCGACTCGATGACTCCCTCGGGGTCCATGCCAGTGGGACCATCTTGAGCTATTTCACTTCGATCATCCCTGCGAAAATATAATGCACATGAAATGAGCGAAAAATATAGTAATAATAATAGCAAAAAACTGTGTCAATAATGCTGTGAAATTGAAAATTTTCTTTGCTACGCTTTTTTTTTTTTCTTAGATTTTTTTTTTTTTGGTTATGGCGAATCTGCGCTTGGCAACGAAGACAGCAAAACCGACGACAAAGACGTCGGAGAGAACAGCGGCGTATTTGGGAGCAGCAGGCAGGCGCTGCAGGCTGCGGCAAAACAACACTTACATTATCAACAATAAAAAATTGACTAGTTAAATTTGTATACTGAATTTCGACGGCTTGAGCACCGTTCAGTTAAACAATTTCTATGTTATTTGTATGTCAAAAATTGTAAACGAAAATTTTTTTCTACAGAGTGCACACAAACGTGTTTTGTTGTGCGTGCTGCTCTGCGGTATTTTCACGTATGCGAGCGAATGCCAGTGTGAGTTTTAACGACCGCTAGGCGGCCTTTTGAGCGTCTCGTCATTGGCGTACAAAGAACGTGTGCGAAAGAGTGCACTAGATGTGTCAATGTCAGTGGTTGCTTCTGCTTATGTGCATGTGTGAGAGCAGTAAGAAACTACCGTCTTTCAACTGCAGTGTTGCATGTGCGTCGTAGTCGGAAAATAGTAGTAGATAGTAGGCAAAAAGAAAAAAGTAGGAACAGCCAGCAAACAGGAAAATGTAAGCCGACAAGCAATTTTAAGGCGTGTTGTGTTTCAACCACTTGCACTTTGGACAAGAGCGAATGAGCTTAAAAAAGAGGGAGAGAGCGAGAGTGCAAAATAGTACAACCACCAAATGAATTGACAATTCGTAGAATTCCCCTCACTCGGGAAATTTCTATAACACACACTATGTATTGTATGTAGAATAGTAGCGTTGGCATTGAACCGCTATACGTAGTCGTTGTCCGTTTCAACGTCCAGTCAGCGACCATGAGTCAATGGCGTGTGTGTGTGTGAGTGAGAAAAATTTTAATTTTTGCAATGATATCATTATTGCTGCTACTACAGCAAATATCACTGCAAGGCAATAAACTTTGTTAACCTCGCATTGACACTCATCGGATGTCTTATATTCTTTGTTATTTATCACAGCTGTCGTTCCAAAAAAAGTATTAAGTATTTGACCCAACATTCACACATACACACACACACAATCAACAACCACAACGTTCTCTTTTGTTCAGTTTCTCTCCCTCTCTCACTGACAGGGGCTGTCATTCGTTCCGCAACGTCCGCCGTCGTGTAAAAATTCTTTTCCTTCGTTTTGTGTTTCACATTTTGGGTTATAATTTCAATTGCAATTTTGGGTATACTGCTCACTTAAATTGACTCAATTTTGCCGTCAAAATTTTCTTAACGTGTTTATTAATCTGTCTACCACTTTTTATGAATTTAATCGTTGAATAATACTAACATTTTCTGATTATTATTTGGCACTTTTTATACACGTGCTGCTGATTGTTAAAACCAAGCAAAAGAGGCTCCATCTTGCAAAACTTTCAGGGATGTAAGGGAGTCATCGAAGCTATCGATATATTAAAAATTATCGAGGTTTTCACCTGCGTTTTCCACGTTTTTGAAAGACTGTATTTTCAATAGGCACATTTATTAGGTTGTATCTTAAATATGTTTATATTTTTACATGCTAGTAAATCTAATATAAAATTAAACTTTAAAATCAACTATCGATATGTTATTGACCAGGGCTGCCATTCGAATCTAATCGAGTTGATAGTAATTGGTGCTTTGTATATTCACTGTATTGAACTCTTTAGCATCCTACACAACAATTTTAAAATAATCTACTTGTTTAAGTAAAAAGCATATATTCTGACACCCAAATTACAACAACTTTTAATTTCGATCTCTCCTTTTTATGGATGACAGTATATTACTAGAGGTGGAGAACTATCGATGGCACTATCGGCATTATCGATGGTCAAGCGCTATCGACCCGCCATCGATGTCAAACCTGCCCTATCGATAGTGGACGATAGTTTTGTTAACGCTCAACTCGTCATAGAAAGAAAGGCGCGCATTTGGGATCGATCTGCAGTTTCGGAAACATTTAAGTTTTGGGTTTAGTATTTATATATTTTTTGACATGGATAAAAGTTCTTTACTATAGTCGAAATAGGTAAAGAAAAACGAAACGGAACCGAACCTTATAAAAATTTTTTAATTTTTAATATTTATGTGTACCCGCCACTGCAGTCGAGTTTGAGTACATGCTCATTAGACTGGACAAAAAGTTTCAGATCGCCAAACTTTGGCAATTACATTAGCTAATAGCGAAACACTATTATTGATACCGAATTTTATATATATTTTTAGTTTTATGGTGCCGACTATCTATCGCTCTCCACCTCTATGTATCACATTTTTCATCATCGATTAGCTGGATTGATATATTTAAATTTGGTTTGAAATTAAAGAAAATTCCAAAATAGAAATGTTTTTTTTATAGAATTGAGAAAATATACTTATAAAAGTGTGTGTAGGTGTTGCATTCTCAAATGAAACGTAGTTAGAGATGCGTTAAATTAAACAAATTCTGGATTCCAATTTTACAGCTTGAGTTAAATAACTTCAATGTTATTTTAGAATTTATATAAGCAAATTAATAAATTGCTTATAAATATTTTGGGTCTGACACTAGTATTTATATTTATCGAATATTCACTTAATTTGATCACATTAACTTATCGCAATATTTTGCTGATCGATTAGGTCGAATTATCGATGATTTCGGTCACCCCTACATTCAGTATAATTTCATCGCCGCATCGCACAGCGTGTGAAAAAAGTGTGGAAAAAGTTAGTTTTTGATTTTAAAAAGTCCGTATTTAATGCAGTTTCATAGAGAATATGTAAAAATTTAGATAAATATTTGTGCGCTTAGAATTTTAAAATCAAGTCTCGGGGCATTCATATATTTGGGGAGAAGTAGTTTAAAAAATTTAAGTAACAAAAGAAAGACCGACTCACTCACGGGCACGCACACAAAGACGCTTATATTTGCCGTCGGCGTTGGCTGTGCGCTAATGTGTGTGTATTGTTGTGTGTATAAGTGTGCAAAAAAGAAGTGGAAAAAGTTCAGCAGCCGGTCGGTGTCTAGCCGCCTCATTGGAAGAAAAAATGACTTGTCAAAAATTGGTTGCTGGCCTTGCGTTTTTTGTGCATTTTATTCATATGCAGAATTAGCAGCAGCTAAAGAAAAATATACCATTTATTATTACATATACTTTTGTCTGTACACATTAAAATTAAAAAGTCTATTTTTAATTTATGATTGTCCATCGTCGTTGTCGATTACTCGACCGGCCAGAAAAGTGCTCAAACTGCGACAGAAAGACCGATTCATAACACACACACACTCATAGAAACTGCCAGGAGACGGCTGACGGTTGAGTCATCGCCTGCTCTCACTCACTCATTTGCATTGTGCGGTCGACGATTTATAACGGCCATATACGCCATTTCGCTCGCACACACTCCAGCGCAAACTGTTTTTGGCATTGCACTCGTTGAGTGAATTGTCGGGCGAGAGTGCCAGCGTCGGCGGCAGCTGTGACTCACGCTCTCTGACTGAGTGGTTTTTGTTGTTTTTCTGTTCGGTTTTCCATGCTTGGAGCCAGCCACCACACATTTTGCATTCAATCGTTTTTGTCATTTTGTGCAAGTCGGACGTGTTGGAGCTGCTGCTGCGTACGGGTTACCTCTGCTCACAGTGTGTGTGTGTTTTTGTGCTATCTCTTGCTGGCTGTGTTAGTGTGTGTGAGTTCTTTAAAGCTACAGCGAATTATTAAAAGAAGTATGCGCCGATTTTAAAGTTTTATTGATAAAATAGAGAATTGAAAAGGGCCCATCAGCAAAACAAAGTTCAAGCATTAAAAAGACGTGTTGCTACAATTCGTCAAATTATTGTTAATTTCTCTACATCTCATTTTTCTACCCTCTCTCGTTGCAGTTTAAATAAGTTTCCTTAAACAAAAATTCCATAAAAAATCGCCGATTTTCTCTCGCTTTGCTAAATTTCTTGGTGGCGTGAAAAGTGTGAAAAAAAAGAAATACAAATATAAAAGAAACAAAGTAGTTCGTGTGTGTAATACGGCAAATAAGTAAATATTAAATAGTTAAAACCACCACAACAAATACAACAACAAACTACAACATGAGCTGGCAAGATTATGTCGATAATCAGCTTTTGGCCTCGCAGTGCGTTACCAAGGCGTGCATTGCCGGACACGACGGCAACATTTGGGCACAGTCCAATGGCTTTGAGGTGAGTACAACTAATCTAACTAACTAATCTTGGCCTGCAAATTGTCGTCGGCGACAATGAAACTTTTTGCAAGTTCAAGGGTGTGACAAGCAACAAAAACAACTGCATACTCCATCGGAGTTGCACACACCCACACATCCAGAGAGACAAAGAGAGAGAGAGATAGAGAGCCAGAGGCGCACATGTACCCCAGGAGAACTTTTTGTCAAGTGGTCTCAAAGGAACTCAACTTTTTCTAAGTATGCTTGATAGTTTCAAATCTTTCTGATTCTGAGATACTTGTATCTTAAGTTAGCATGGCAAACTTTATCTTTTTAAAATGACATTTAGCCGAATTTGACAAGGAAGGAGACAGCATGTTGATATCTGCTGGGAATTTTTCATCGTTGTTGTAAGTCCGCCATCATTACTTTCATTTCGTTTGATAAAGCAACTCCCACCCTAAATGGGTGAGCACCCCTGCAAGCGCTCTCTTTCACGGTCTCTCGCTCTCTCTTTGTGTCACTAATATAATACAGCCGCCTGCGCAGCGCGTGTACGCTCACTTCGGTTACAGCCTCTCCCTTGTCTGTCAGTCACCCACTCACAAACACACAATCATAAAATCACTCACACAGTTAAACTTAAATTAACACTCAATAGTGATTATTAAACTTTCATACAATTACTTTTAGCTAATAACAGACTGATAAGAGAAGCGATGAGTGATGCTTTTGTGTTTGTCAGATTGTTTTATTTATTTATAGCTCAATTAGCCATTGACAGGCAAATTAGTTGGCGGCGATAAAGCAGCTGCTGTTTATTATTATTAAAAGCAAAAATGATTCGAATTACTTTTGTGACTCATCTCCGAAGAAACACTCTCAGGTGGATTAGTCACTCAGCGCTGCTGAGCCAAGCACGATTCGTCATGAAGAGTGCATTTGTTTGAAAGGTGTTTGATTGCATTGAGAGCGGTGTTTGTTGGCGCTTGTGTGCGTGTGTTTGTGTGAGAGAGAGAGCAAGTTGACCGGCACAATTGATATTTGTTCGCTTTTCAACACTGATGTGATAGCGCTTATCCCATGCTCACTCCCTTCTTAAAAATGTACCGCAAAGTGAGTTCGTTAACGTAAGATGGAAAGAGAGAATGAGAGGGACTCGCCCGGCCTTGTTTTCTTTTATCAAGACACACACACTCTGCCTACTTCACTCAATAGTGTATATGTGTTGGTTTATTATCTCTGTTTCCTCTGCCGGCAAAAATTGTTTATCACAATAAAGAAATACGCGTTCGTTTCGAGTTGATTGGAAATGAAACGAAAAGAAATGTATCTCAAAACGCAACGACATTGCCGCGTCATCAGCGTCTACATTTTTATATGCGCGCCACGTTTTCGCATTTACTTAATGTGGATGTTTGCGCCACGAGTGTGTGTGAGCGCTTACGTTTGTATGTGTGTTCAACTTCCTGCTGACTCCACCAATCCGCCTAACCATGTGCTTCTTTATCCTTTGTTTGTCCCTCTGTTGCACGCCCCATTCCCATTCAAGACAGTTTTATTTTTCATTTTTGATCGGGTGGGGCACAGGAACACTCCCTTGAGCTTTGTTGTTGGTATACTTTCTCAGGGACAGTGTTGCCAACCACCCAACAGCTTTATAAGAAAACTATAGTTTTAATACAAAAAAGAAAAATTAATAAATCTGAAACACTTTGATGTGTTTATACGTTGCAAAACTTGTTCAAAACTATCATATTGCCGACCTCTGTATTTTTAAGCCCCAAATGGGTAAAAGTGATTTTTACTTTTTCGTTTTCGTCTATTTGTTTTGGTATTTGCAATTCTTCACACGGCGTACATCACTTTCATTTTGTGGCCTCCGTTCGTTGTGTTGTATCTTATTGCCTTTTGCCGTTGAATCTTAATCTTCTTCTTCGTCTGCCTGAGTTACCTACTTTTTTTCTTACCTGAAAATGATTTGTTAGATTTTCATGATTCATCGAAATTATTTTGTGCTAAATTGTGTTATTTGGTTTTTGCTTTATGCACAGATCAGCTGCTGCATGGCATTGCCAGACTGTTTTTTCGTCTCTGCCCTTGTGGGGATGTGTGTGTTTGAGTGTGTGGCGAATTTCGAGCGAAAAGTTCTTGACGCGCTTATCAATAACGTTTTTTTGCGTATTACACTTTGGTTTTTAATTTCGCGAAACACATATACACACACAAATGGAAATGTGTCGACTGTGCCATAAAAACCGGCTTTATAAGGCGAAATGCGTATGCGTGTAAATAAGTGAATTTATTTAAAAGCTGTCTTTAATATTCAACATTGCATTGAAACAATTTATTTTTGGCTAGACAGACCCTTTTCCCTTAAGCGCAACTCGTTAATTATGTAAATTTTGTTCTATTATTTTTGTGCGTTGCTTTAATTAACTGAGTGCTTTTGATTAATTTGTTTAAAATTTTTGGCATCGCTTTAACTTAGCTTTGTTCGCGAAAACCGGCTTTCTATACTGTGCTCTCTTTTGAGCACATTCACTCTTCACTCAAGCCCTCACATGTCATGTTTTTCGCTCAAATGGGAAACTTCTCGAACATTTTTTGTTTGCCGGTGCTCTCTTTTTGATTCATTCACTCTCTCTCTTCATTCAGACAGCAAGTATCATTAACATATTTGGCGCATGTGCCGCTGCGACCAAACAAATGACTAACTATTAATCATAGTTATTTAAAATCTTTTAATCACTTGCTGTGCCTCCTGGCGCTTAGCAACAAGCTTCCTTCCCTTCCCAAACTAACGACAAGAGGAAGGAATCTGCATTGTGCCCTGGAAATGTTAATGACATTTCGCGTGGGGTATGGCAACTCTGTTCTTTGTGCAAGTGTTGGTGAACTTGTTTTTGCAATTATATGTAGCTACAAAATCAATGGTCAGCCGCTCCTTGCTGATGCATTGTTGTTGTTGTCGCACATTTTGTTAATGAGTTGGCAGATGTCGCCGTCATCATTTTATGGGTGGTGAATGTTTGTTGTTGCTGTTTTTCTCAGTAGTGGTGGCTTATGCATCTTGCCTTTGTTTGCTCTCTCGTACCTCTCTCCTGTCTGTATGTGTGTGTGTGCGTGTGCTTGAGTGGGCCGTCACCGATTACACAAATTAATGTTGTAAGCCGTCGCCACACGCCGGACTGACTGACAACGAGCTTACTTCGTTTCTTTGTAAGGACAACGCATACAAACGGTTATATACTTTATGCAGGACGCATAAATTCTTAAATTTATTGCACGCGTGCGTGACTCAACTCTGTTCACAAGATGCCACAAACATAAATTCACACACACTCATACATACAAACTTGCAACTGTGTACGTGATTATAAAGCTAGCTAATATTAACTGTATTTTTCTTTGACTCTTTACAGATTACAAAGGAGGAGCTGGCCAAATTGATTAGCGGTTTTGATCAGCAGGATCTGCTCACCAGCAACGGTGTTACACTAGCCGGCCATCGGTACATTTACCTCTCAGGCACAGATCGCGTTGTTCGCGCCAAACTTGGCAGGAGCGGTGTGCACTGCATGAAGACGACACAAGGTGAGTAACAACAACAACTACGAGAGAGCGACCAACTTGGAGAGAGTTGCCAACTGTCTGTCTGTTTAATCGAATTCTGTAATCGATAGACAGAAATGGTATAAAATAGACTGTTTATTGAAAATAAGTATATTATTATACTTTATACTCAACGACTAGGGAACAAAGGAATGACTATATCGTGTGACAAAAATGAAAAAGCAAAAAATGATAAAGCAGACATTGTTATCTCGCTAAACGTTGCTAATTTCTTTTTTTTATTTTGTTTTTTTGACTTGCATTATCAAGGTATAGGTAGGTGCAAAGAATTTAATCCACAGATAAGTATTTTGACTTTGCCAGTAGCCCTCAGCTATAACTTTGTGATAAGCATTAAGAAGTGAGCAATATTATTTTTAGTATGTTTAGTATTATGTATTTTTTAATACATCATTTTATATGTAAATGTTAGAGCAAGTGCTGCTGGCTCATTAAGTAACAAGAGCAACAGAGCCAAACGTATTATGCCTAATTTGTTGCATTTAACGCGCTCTTTACAGTTTGCCACGTAATAGCAAGAACAACAACAACAATAACAATAAACAAAACGAGCTGTAAATGATAGGCAATTATTATATGCCGCTGTTTGCAGCTCCATTTTTCCGGTCAACTGGCAGACCCCCTTCGTCCTCACACACACACACGCACACACACAGACTGACATGCTCTCTTCTCTTTTGTGCATGTAGTTGGCAAAATAAAAGTCGACTAGCTCAATTTTCACTCATTGTTTTTCATGCTTTAGCACCTTGTGACTAAAATGTTGTTGTTGTTGCTGTGGAAAAATCTTGGAAGCAGCTGTCAGTCTAACAATCTAAATACACATGGTATATATGTTTATTATGAGTGCATGTGTTAGTTTGTATATGTGCCATGAAACTAAATTTGTTTGCCGACGTCGTCGCCGTCTTCCATATTTGTCTAGTTTTTTTTGTTTTGCGGCAACTGTTGCGCTGCCCGCTGCAGCAGCCGCAGAGCTCAAGGTTATTGCCATAATCCATTTCAAGTGCAAATGTTGCACAGAATAAGCCGCAAAAGCGGCAATAGCAACAGCGACAGCATAAATGGAAATGGGTAAGAAAATGGTATAAAATGGCAAACTGGTCTTTGGCTAGACTCGCTCTGGCCTAACACACTTGTATATTGGTGTGCGTGTGTATATGTACAATATATATTCATTTAAGCATTGGCGCCTGGGATTAGTCTCTTTTGGTCTCTCTTTGTCTTTATTTGGTGTTAAATTCAAGCTTTCGAGGCTGCCACTTGAACAGCTGATCACACAGCGGCTCACAATCGATTAAATTACCAAGCAGTTTATTTACCGCAAATTACACGCTGCTCAAATAGCTAGTGTTGGTGAAAACGACCATGGCAACTAAATAATTTTTGTGTGAGTGCAATGCATTGACAATTAAAATGCTGGTGTAACATCGTTTAAACTTAAATATCAATATCAAGTTATTTGCTGGTTTAATACGCTTAAAATATTTTAAATGCAACGCTGATCGGATCACAATTTGAACACCAATGTGTGTAATTAAATATAAAATGTTTATAATGAAATATTATATTGCGCCGTCAAACTATTATCGCCAATCAGTTATCGATTGTCGACTATTCTCTCAATCTCATTCGCTCTCTTCGTGTGGGTGGCAGGTGCTGCCAGCCTGTTGACGCAAAGCGCCACAAGTGTATGCCCATGTGTACTTATCTTTATCTCGCTCACACTCACTCGCAGGCATTACATTTGACTCTTTGGTTTATTGACCCCCGTTAATAATTTGTCTGACTTTTGTATGAATTGATTTCATTTGCCTGGTTCTTCAATCAATTATGTTACAATCAATTTGATTAATGCATTAACCCCTTTGATATTGTGAAGGAGCCACTTGACGTTGGATTCAAAGCGCGGTTTGCTAACATTCCAGAATTTTGAAATGTTTGGCAGAGTAAAAGACTTGTCATTCAGTTTTGTGTGCCTGTGGGGCCGGTCTGTCCGGTTTTCACCTGACAGAGAGGCTCTCTCTCTCTCTCTCACTTTATTGAGCGTTTTATTCATAATTTGCTGCTGATGATGTTGTGTAAAATACAGTTAGTTCTTGTTTCTCTATTTGCTTTCTCTACACATTCGGTCTAAGCTGTATTGTCAACCGGATAAGCAGCTAAGATGATTGTGTCTATTTGTGTGAGTGTGTCTGTGTGTTTGTGTAAATTATGTAGACGTCTTGAAATAGCTAAAGAGATTTCTGCGGATGATTACATCTGAAGCGCAGTGTAGAATTAACAGTGATCGCCACTGTAAATAAAATAGTCGACTATCGATACATTTAAATAACAGCTTTCAACTATGCAATTTGACTTAAATTCAAATCTTTTTTTGCAGCCGTCATCGTTTCCATCTACGAGGATCCTGTGCAGCCCCAGCAGGCCGCTTCCGTGGTGGAGAAACTTGGAGATTATCTGATTACTTGCGGGTACTAGAAAATAAAAAAAAATCAACACAACACCATCAACAACAACAACAACAACACACCAACAACACAGCAACAAATTCAATAAGAATCCGTAAATGAACTACATAACTAAATGAGTAATATTAATATTTAAATTTATGAGAAATGCCAAGAAACATTTTGTGGTAATTGTGGTCAAAAATATTTAAAAAAAAAAAATAATAATACGATGTCGAAAGATAAAAGGAAAGTACCCAAACACCTACAACAAAATTATAAAATTCTGCATTATTATATTTAAACATCTTTGGTTCATACGATAAAAATAAAAAAAAAAAAACAAAAAAAAAACAATAAACTTAAACTCAAAATTAAAGTAATTGTACTGGAGAGTATTTTGTAAACAACAACAACTACAACTACAAAGAGAAGAAAATCAACAACGCAAAGCAACGCAGGCAAATTTTTGAACACTTTTTTTGTACAGCAATATAGATACATATGCACTGATCTAAATACACAAACAGTTCAGTGAGAGTGAGTGAGAGAAGAGAGTGTTAAGAAAAAGACAGAGAAAAGATAGAAAGAGTGATGAGTCAGTCAGTCAGTGAAGCAGCGAAAATACACAGGAAAATACCAACCAATATAAATAAATATATATATATTTATATATGTAAACTATTTGGAGAATCATGAAGCTCTATTTTTATGTGGCAGGGAAGATACATACACATACATACAACAAACAAAAATCAGCCACTGTGGTAGCATTTTTTATACAAAAGAACTTTGAGAAATGTGTGTAATATTAAAAAGTACAGCCTTTTAGCCATATTTGAAATAAGCTCATCATTGGGTTAGATAAACAGATTTAACAGAAATAATAAAAAAAAACGAAACACCGACACCAACACGCACATACATACATACATATACATATTCCGTTTTCCAACCGTCTCATCTAGCCATACATATATAGATACATACATATTAACATACATACATTAATATACTTGGACTCTTGCGCCATTTGCTCTCTGTATGCGCTTTTCATGTTTGTAATTTTGCTATATTCATACAAATACAAAAACCTAAAAAAAAAAACAAAATAAAAAATGCTAAAAATAAACATACATATTTATCGATAAATGGCAATTACACCTTTGAACGCTGTGCAACACTTGTCCGTCTCCTGCCAGCCTGCTGTGTTGTGTGAGCGAGAGAGAGAACGCATTTCAGGATCATTTCATTGCTGAATTAACAACAATTCGGCAACAAATTGCCATTGACAACACATACATTTACATACACGACGCATGCATGCGATTTAAAAAAAAAAAAACAAAATCAAATATACAAACATTTAAACTACTTACTACAAATCATACATAAATTAAAATGGCTTTTTATGTTAGTTAAACAAAAGTCCTACATATTTTTTTCGACATCTTTTTTCCCCAAACATTTTACGTACAAGCGTCAAAGCAAACAAAATTCATGACAAAATGAATGCATAAATATGGAATATAATATAAAATTAAAAAAAGAAATGATAAACATATATAATACGATACTTTAATACTATTGAAATAAAAAACAGAGCGTGAAAAGATTCTGCTCATTAAAATAAAAAATGTTAAGTGTTTTTATTTGTTATCAAAGGCGTTGGCCACAGGTTTATTCTTTTGTTAGTGGTTGTATGTGAGGGTGTGTGTGTGTGTGTGTGTGTGTGTGAGTTTGGATCGATAGATCAATGAACCCTGTTATCGACGTGTGGCAATTCCATTTGCGCCTGTTTGAAATGTCTTTTGGTTTGCTTCAACATTTTTAAAAATTCTTAATGTCAGCTGTTAATTAATTTAAGAGGCATTGCTCTGCCTTCATGGAAATGGCGTTGCCAATTTCGTTCTAGGCAAATTGTCAGCATATTTTTATCTACAGTGCCATGACGCAAGTGCGCAATTATTTCATAAATAATATATTATGAATGTGAATAGACTTCACACATATGAAAAAGATGTATATGTACATTCTTATGGTTTTTTGTTCTTGCTTGTTTGCCCCCACGTTTTTTGCAGCTGCTTTTCTTTCAGCAATTGTCATTTTGGGCATTTCTTTTGGCCCGAGCCAACAACATTGACCCAAATTACACATTCTTGCGACCCAGAAAAAAATTGAGAAAATCTTCCAACATTTTTTGGATGTATTTCGCTTCGCATAGACACACACACATACATACATACATGCATTCACACAGATACATATTTGAATTGTTGGAATTCAAGATTCGTTTTGTATGCTCGTCGACACTTTCGCTTTTAAATGAGTTTCATTTTTGTACATGGTGAAAATCAGCATCAGACTCAACTCGGCTTTTATCGGTTGCACAATTAATCACACACAATATTATTATTGTTATTGTTGTTGTTGTTATTGACAAAAGCTGCCTCGTCTTTCCACATCAATTTGTGGCTCGTGTTTCTTCTTTTAGCTCTAACGGCAAAATTCAAATTGTTTGACTGCGGGGCAAAAGCAGCTAGAAATCAACACACACGCATTAGTTCATTTAATAAAATATGCAAATTTTTTTATAGCACATGTAATTTTTAACGATTTTGAAGCGTCAATAAACATAGGTGATGCCACCGCCTGGCCTTGCATTGTTTTGAAATTGAATTTGAATTTAAATTTAATACAGGGCTGGGCAACAACAGATTTTTTTAATCGATATGCAGATCCGATTACACTAATCGAATTTTGAAACGTATTTGTTTTTCTCCATGGATTGTTAATTCTGCTAAAATTTAATTCAACTTCTTCTGATACATATTGTGCACAAATACAAATTGCAAATCAAGCATACGATAACTCAAAAGCCACTTTGACCCTGCATTCTCAGCAGTTGCTCGAAGGCAATCCAGAAGAAAATGTTATAAGGACCAACACGTAACCAGCAGGGCAGAAATCCCTTATACATGGCCATGATGCCCTCCTGCGTTATCAGCTTGTAATAGCAGTCAAAAGCGTTCTTGTAGTGCATTCCCTGACCTTTCTCGTTGACCGGCTGATTCATGATGCGCGACTTGACCACATCGGTGGGCGTGCTCAAAACTCCGGCTGCCAAACCGGACGACAGCGAGGCCAGGAACTGCACAAAGCGGCCATCTTCGAGTCCAAATATGGAGATAATGTTTCGCTTGCTCAAGTCGTAGCAAGCCACGTCGCCTGTAAATGGTCAAGGTAAAAGTTAGTGTTTAAAAAAAAATCATTATTTGTTTATTTTGATCAAAAAATTAAAAAAATTAATATAGTTTTAGTGTGTAATTTAAAACTTTTAATTAAAAAAGCACAGTTTGACTCATATTTTAAATTTTATTAAAAAGTTATAAAATTTAATTTGTTTTATAAAATTCAAATTTGAAAATAAGAATACTAAAAACAAAATATTTTACTATTTTTGTTTTTTGATTTCTTTGAAACTCATAACTCCCAAATGCGATCTCCGAGTTATTGACAAACTTCTGAGAATAAAGATTGGTTTCCTTTTTTCATCCTTATAGCATTTTTAATTTAAAATTTGAAAATACATAGTTTTAAAAAATAAATCATTAATTACAAAAATTATTTGTTGATTTTTATCAAAAAATTAAAAAAAAAAATTTTGAATATAAATGTGAAAATAAAATTTACAAATATATTAAAAAAATTAAAAAAGTTGTTTTTAAAAATTTTAATTTAAAAATAAGAATAAAAATACCAAAAAAATATATTTCAGTATTTTTTTTTTTTTTCTTTTGATTTTTTTGAAACTTGGAACTCCCTATTGCGATCTCTGAGTTATTGAAAAACTTCTGAGAATAAAGATTGGTTTGCTTTTTTTCATCTTTTCATTTTTAAATTTAAAATCTAAAAATATGTAATTTTATTGTTAACTTATATCTTGTTTAACTTTAACTCGAAAGCCAAAAAAGAAACTTTAAAGCAATGTAAAATGAATAATTAAATAAATCTTACCGGTTGTCAATAGCATGGCCCGAAGGCAGCTGGGACCCACGCCCTTCCACAAGCTCTTGACGCCGCCCCGTGCATAGATTATTTCCAACGCCTGCTTAACGTTGCTGACACGCGCCGGATAGCCAAGTGACCGTCGCCTTCCCTCCACTTGCATTCGAATTTTGACTATGTCCAGAGGATTGGCTATTGCCTGGGCTATGCAGCCCGCCAGACAGCTGGACAGGAAGCCACGAAACACAGTTAGCACCTCCCTGCCCTGGTTGTCCACGTAGATGAGCTGCTGGCGTATGAAATCGTAGAAAACCACACGGGGTGCATTGAAGAACAGGTTTCGGATAATCATGGCCGAGAGTCCGCCGTAAATGCCACGTAATCCCTCCTCACGGGCCATGCCCAGGAAGGTGCCCAACATGCCACGTTTCATTCTCCCCTTGGCTGCCACCTCAGCTGCCTCGCCCTGCAGATGCAGTCGCGTCTTGGTCACGTCCAGGGGAAAAGTGAACAGCTCGGCAAATGAGGCGCTCAGGAAAGTGTTGACGTAGACTATGGGGAGACCAGGAGATTGAGACTTCTTGCAGGGCTGCACGGAATACCTAAGCTGTGGATAATCTTTAGATACATCTTTATCCATTACACAAAGAATTTTTATCCCAATAAAGAGAGTTCTAAAAACAAATATATTCAAACAGATTTATTTTATTTTTATTTTCGACAGTTGTGAACTGAAATTTAAAGCCTAGACATGAATCAATTTAAGTCCTTCACAGTTTAGAATCCTGTTTGACCCTCCCATAAACGCAGTTGTTCCACTGACAGCCAAAATATCACTGACCATGAGCCCAATCTCAGCCAGCAGGGCAACAGGCCCTTGTACAAGCTGATGACGCCCTCCTCCCGGATCAGTTTGACAAGGCACTCCAGGGATCTCTTGCAAAACAAACCTTTGGTCGGTTGGGTCAACAGACGCAACCTGATCACGTCCGCCGGATGACTGAGCAAACTGGCCACCAGTCCGGCGGTCATGGAGGACGCCAAATGGAGCGGAATTTGCTCCTTCAGCTGTAGATATTTCTTGAAATTGCGCTTGCTGAGATCATAGGCGGCCACGTCGCCGGCAGTCAGGAGACAGGCATGTGTGCATCGAGATGCCGCCTGTTTCCATATGCCAGATTTGCCCCGGATGGATCGGAGTACACGCATAAAACTGGACTCTTTTCGCTGCTCCATCTTTAGCTTGACCATGTTGAGGGGATTGTAAAGTGCCTGGGCAATGCATCCAGCAGCGCTGCCACACAGCAGAGCTGACGGAATGCTGATCATCTCCCGATTCTCCGCATCTATGTAGAAGAAGCTGCGTCGCAAGATGTCGTATAACATAACACGAACCGAATGGAACATGCAGCTCCGCAGCATCATTGCCGAGAAACCAGCCGGGAGTGTCGCCCTGGTCGCATCCAGAGAGAAGAGCGAAGCCTCTGCGACGTTGGCGCCTATGAATGCATTCGCGTACAGCTGGAACAGATTTCTCGTGGATATCTGCTCCTGGGCTGTGCATATTTTGGACAAGGCAGTCGTATCGTAGGGTGTCCGCATATGCCAATAATTGTTTTCATCCTTATCCATTTTATAAAAACCAAAAAATGTATTAAAATGTGTATTTATTGTACAAAAAAGCACTTTGAATTTGACGTTAACAGAAATTTCGAAAAACACTTTGATTTCAACATCCATCTAATAGCCCTCATCGCCACGGAGCCGTCGGATCTGCTCAAAGGTCGTCCAGAAGACCATCGCCCAGGGCCCGACTCGCAGCCAAAAGGGCAGGAAACCCTTATACATCGCCGTGACGCCCTCCTCCCGCACCAGCTTGGAGAAACAGTCAATCATGCCCTTGTAGTGCAGACCACGACCCTTTTCATCCGTCGGCTGGTTCATAATCCGAGACTTGACCACATCTGCGGGCGTACAGAGCACAGCCCCGGCAAAGCCAGCCGTCATTGCCGAAATGAACTGTATGAGTCGATTGTCGGGAGAGTCCATCATCACCATCAAATGGCGTTTCGTCTGATCGTAGCAAGCGACGTCGCCTAGGAGGAAAGAAATGCAACGAAAAGAAAGAAAAGCAGTGATTAAAGTTGTGCTTTGGTAAGTGGCGCCAAGGATACGCACAATCAATCAAACGCGAAGGTGACGATCTCGAGCGAGCTTTAAATAACAACTAGTGCATGCCAAATGATTTTCGCGTTGACGAAAAAAAGACAATTAACGGTCGCAAATGTTACAAACTGTTGAAAACTAAGCTAAAAACTAAAAATAAATACAGAAAAACAGGTAAAATTTGACGCAGTTTTTAACATATCTCCCATTTAATAGAGGTGAATATTGGCGTACTGGGAAACGTGTTATCGTTTCCATTATTCAAAAAGTTCACAAAATAAGCAGTACAGAATCCTTTTTGGATTACAATTTAACTGAATCTTAAATAAAAGCCATGTTGATTTTAATCAAACTAAAGATGATTAAGACTCTTACTCCTGGATCTAAAGCAGTAATAAAAACTAGATTATAATCAATCCGAATTTAAGGGCTTAATTGAGCATTACTAATTTAACAACATACACTCGACATTTTGAGGTTCAGCGATTGACGGTGAAAGTTATTTTTTAATTTATTGTTCTGCAAATTGTAGATACGAAATTATTTGAAGGCAACTTATATATTTATATATCAAATCATTCTGTCAAGTTCGAAATCAGTATTTTAAATATCGATATTTTAATTACATATTGATAAATTTTAATAAACATATAAAATAAGAAATATTCTGGTAGAATAATGAAAAATAAAGTCTTGTTCTCTAATCTTTAATTACAAATTTAAAATTAAAGCTTGTCTAAGATTAAAATAACTAAAAATTACAATCCTTGGATCCGATACTGGATGGATAGATCCTGCATCAACAATTATTTTATATAAATAATATTTCGTAATAGAAATTTCTTGGATTGGAAGAAGCTTAAAATTATTAGTTGGTGGAACATAATTGGGACTTGATTTGACAGTATAAAAATACACCATACTCTAATGTTCCATACAAAAGTTTGGAAGATAATCTAGATTTTAAATCAAGCTCTTATTATCGAGATCCCTAAGTAGACAGGAGGAGTGTAAAAGACACTTACCCAGTGTGACCAGAGCTGCACGCGTGCAATTTGGCACCGTGCCCCTCCACAAGCCGGGTATGCCGCCATTGGCATAGATTAGTTGCAGGGCCTGGAAGACATTGTGAATTCTGGGTGGTTTGCCCAACAGACGCCGCTTGCCCTCCATTTGCATTTGCACCTTGATGAGGTCCGTGGGTGAGGACACCATGTTGGCGCCAGCACCAGCCATCATGCCACATGCAGCGCCACGTAGAAAGGGCAATTGTGGCTTCCCATCCTTATCGATGACAATCATTTTTTCGCGCAGCGAGTCATACAGGTACATCTTGAGACCGGTGAAGACCATGTGTCGCAGCACCATGGCCGAGATGCCGCCATAGAGTTTGTGCACTCCCTCCTCCCTGATAATGCCCATGGCAGTGGCCACCATGCCGCGATACTTAACCGGCGTGTCCGTCTTGCTGGCGATCTCGCCCTGAATATGCATACGCGTCTTGCACACATCGAAGGGATAACCAATGGTCTCGGCACTGCACGCTGACAGCACCACGGACACATAAAGCTCCGCAAAGGGTGTTTTCGTGTTTGTCGACACATTTAGGGGGGGTCCATAAGGTCCCAGTCCTCGAACTCTCCATAGATTTTCAGAGTTATCCATACTTAATCAATTTAGCAAAAAAAATATATAATATCTAGTTCAAATTTCGCAAATTGTTCAACACATCAACTGACTAAAACTAATAAATTTTCTTAAAAAACTGTTGTCAATGTTGTAATATTTTCATATTTTCACTTTTTCTAGTGTGTCGCCTGCTGTAACACAAAAAATTTTATTTGAATTGAAATCTACCATTTGTTACTTAATAAAAATCAAATTTATTTGATTAATTTTTCGCATGTAACTTGATTTAAGTAAGTTCAAAACAAGAATTAAATCTTTAAGGTAATTTATAATGACTTATTAGTGTAAAATGGAAGTAATGGAAGTAAAATCAAGTGGGATAAGATTTGTTTACATTAAAGAAACATATAAATATACCAATTTGACTATAAATAATAAAAATCTATTTAAATTAAGGCATGTTTAAATAGAATTTGTAATAAATTTGACACAAATAAAAAGCGAATCAAAGAAAAAAATCATGAAAATTGCATATGAAATAAAAAAACATTTTCCATAAGATACTAAAAATTTAAATCATATATTTTGTTCAATGTCGAATATTTAAAACAGGTTATATTTAATATAAAATCACATTTTCCATAAGATACTGAAAATTTTATTCATATATATTGTTTAATGCAGATGCAGTTTAGTCGAAAATTTAAAACAGGTCAAAATAATATAAAATAACATTTTCCATAAGATACTTAAATAATAAAATTAAAAAAGGTCAAATTCAATATAAAATTTAATTTTCTATAAGATACTTAAAATTTAAATCATATGTATTGTTACAGATACATATTAGTCGAAAATTTAAAACAAGTCTAATTTAATATGAAGTAACATTTTCCATAAGATACTGAAAATTTAAATTATATATTTTGTCCAATGAAGATATTGTTTAGTCATACCTTAATCCATAAAAGTGTGTCGAATATTTAACATAGGCCATTTTTAATATAAAATGACATGCACTATAATATACTAAAAATTTAAATCATAAATTTTGTCCAATGAAGATACAGTTTAGTCATACGTTAATACGTAAAAGGGTGTCGAATATTTAAAATAGTCAATTTTTAATACAAAATGACATGCACTAAAATGTACTAAAAATTTAAATCATATATTTAGACCAATGCAGATACAGTTTAGTCATACGGTAATACATAACAGGGTGTCGAGTAGTAGTTAATAACCCTCATCGCCGCGAAAGCGTCTGATCTGTTCAAAGGTCGTCCAGAATACCAAAGCCCAGGGACCAGTTCGTAGCCAATAGGGCAGAAAGCCCTTGTACATGGCAAAGAAGCCTTCCTCTGTGTATAGTTTGGTGAAACAGTCAATTGTGCCCTTATAGTGCAGACCTCGACCCTTATCGTCCGTCGGCTGGTTCATGATCCGCGACTTGACCACATCTGCGGGTGTGCTGAGAACGGCACTGGTAAATCCAGCTATCATCGCCCCCATAAACTGTATGAGTCGATTATCGGGTGAATCCAAAAGAATCATAAGTTGACGCTTGCTCAGATCGTAGGCACTAAGATCGCCTTGGTATAGAAAAATGTTTATAATAATTATGATATTTTTCTTGAACTTGTTAGAGCTTTCACATACCCAGTGTAACCAGAGCAGCACGTGTTGCATTTATAACCGTGCCCTTCCACAGTCCGCGAATGCCGCCGACTTCGTAAATTGAGCCAAAGGCCTGAAAGACATTTCGAATTCTGGCGGGTTCACCCATAAGACGTCGCTTGCCGTCCATTTGCATCTGAATTTTGACAAGATCGACGGGTGAGGATATCATATTGGCCAAAGCTCCCGCTGTCATGCCACAGAAGGCACCGCGCAAAAATGTCAACTGCTGTTGTCCCTCCTTATTGGTGGTGATCATCATTTCCCGCAGGTTATCATAGAAGAACATTTTAAGGCCGGTAAAGGTTGAATGCCTGACCATCATGGCCGTCAGTCCTCCGTATAGCTTGAGCAGACCCTCCTCCCTGACAATGCCCAAAGCTGTGCCCAACATGCCGCGATACTTAAGGGGAGTCGCCGACTTGCTGGCGATCTCTCCTTGAATATGCATTCGGGTCTTGCACACGTCAAAGGGATAGGCAATGGTTTCCCCGGCCAGTGCCGCAATCACAGATGTGACATACAGTTCCAAAAACGGCGTCTTCTGGTTTGTGGAAATATACGTGGGCCGAAATTGCGGCACCCGATTCATATCCTCCTTCGTCATCTTTTATTTAAAAAAAAAAAGAAAACACTAAGCGTTTGCTAAATATAAAATATTGTGTCAAATCTATATAAAAAAAAACTATACTAAAATTTATGTATGGTACATAAGTAGCTCTCCAAGAATTGATAAAAGCGCTTTTTAATTTAGAAAAATCCTTAATGCTTTCAATAAATACGAGTTTTCATTGTGTGCTTATAAAAATGAATAGAATATCTAAGAAAACTGTCAACTGATTTAAATTTCGGGCTTTCAATATATTTATCTAGGTATTTGATTGTAGCCGAATAAATTCAAGTATTATATACCTTCTTTATTCTGAAATATCTGAAAAAAATGTTACGTTTGCAGTATAAAAACAAGCGTGAAGGCTATAGTCGAGTTCCCGACAATAGGAAACCCGTTACATATTTCAATAAATGTAAACAATTTTTTTTCATGCTTTTAGGAATTTACATTGATTGAAACTTAAATTAGTCATTACTTTCGTTCTGTTTAGCCGATCTTGTTGCGATTAAGTAGGATGATAGCTTATAATAATAAAAAACTTTAATTACCAAAAAATAAGTAAAATTTTCTTAAAGTTGTGCGTGTGGTGGCTTTTCTCTATTTGTAAAGGCGGAAAGGGGGGTGGCAAAAATTTAAAATAAACTTGACCTGCGTGAGTATTTTTTATGATATTTTGTATGGGATGATCTCAGAAAAATATATTTTATGAAAATGAGTAAAAAGTGGCTAA
>JBAMBL010002118.1:0-40281 GCA_037043405.1 Drosophila subquinaria | reverse complement strand
TATTGCTGTTAGTTTCTATGATTATCTTCTGTTAGATCTTCTTATTGTTAGCTAACACCAATTGTGTTATTTTCGTGTTCATTTATAAACTTGATTTTTGAAAACATCCTAAAAGTATGCAGTCTTTGCTTTAACTTTTCATAAAGTTTATTAGAAATAAAATTGTATTTGTAACATTAAATGTTAGTGCCTAGAAGATACATACATATATAATTACAATAGATTGATATTGGGGTTAAATGAGATGCCTTAAATTAAATTAAATTGAATTAGACGGCGACAGCGCGTTGATCCAGCAGAGAATCGATGATCTTGTTGAGATGCTCGCTGCAACTGCCCAGACAGACGTCCGCGTACTCGATGAGGAACTGCATGAAGCTCTCGAGCTCCTCCATGGAACAGGCGCGGAATCCATTGCTGCGAGCGATGTTGTCAATGGCCCGCAACTTTTGGGCATATTCCGGTTTGTTGCGGCACTGCTTCAACGTGGCTTCATTTAGCTTCGAGGGCAGCTCGTAGTTCCTGATGCGTTGCTCGACACTCTTCAACTTGGTTTGTTGCTGCTGCAGCGTCTGCAGCATTTGGGGCATGCCCATGTGGACTGTGGGCGTTGAGCGAATGATGGGTAGTGTTTTATCGAAGAGCTCATCGAGCGGCACCGCCTCATAGTCCTGGCTGAACAGGTCCGGCGAGAAGGACAGTCTTCCGCTGTTGTTGCTAAAACAGTCCGACTCGAATTCGGTTTGGTCGAGATCGCTCGTCTTGATGGCGTTGACGGAGTTGTTGCCCTGGTTATTCGGCCAGGCGTATTTGCTGCGTCCCTCGAGGCCGTTGCTGTTGCCCGTCTGCAGTCCCACGAGCATGCTGTAGTTGCTCTCGATGGAGAACTTGGGCGTTGTGTGCCAGAATTCGGGAATGCTGCTGAACTCAAAGTGATCGACGCCGAAACGCAGCTCCTGCTCCGCATCGGCATCCGAGCCCAGTTCAGTGTCGAGGAAGTGGAACAGGCGCTCGATCTTCTCGCTGGACATGTGCTTGCCGCTGAAGGGCACGGCCAGGTCACCGCTGGCAAACCAGTAGTGGGAGAAGCCCTTCACGCTGGGTGGACGCTCTGGCAGGGATTTGGTCTCCTGCACACTGCCCGCTGACCTGGCAAACTTGTGTCCATCGATGCCAAAGGTCAGTTCACGGGTTTCCCAGCTCTTCTGCGTAAAGATCTCATACAGCAGACGCAGTCGCTCCGCCGTATGGTGGGCAATATCCAAGGAGACGGTGAAATCTCCAGCGCTTATCCAAAACTTCGACTGCACTTTGCTAGCCGGCTGTTCCTCCAGCTGGGAGGAGCTCATCTCCACAGTCGGAGCATTGGCGAAGAACTCCCGTTCACTGCAAGTGGGCGTGGTTGGAGTGTCCGAGGCCAGGTCCAGTGGATGATCCTCGCGAATGACCTGCATGGCCAGCGAGCTGCGACGCGACTTGTCCAGCTGCCCGATCGGACTGAACAGCTGCTGCTGCGCGGAACTGGACGCATTGCGTCCCTTCACGGGCGTGGAGAAGCCCGAGATCTTCGCATTGGCCATGCCCAGCGAGGGACGACGCAGTGGACTGCCATCCATGGCCTCATTGGAGCCCGTCTCGAAGCCCTGGTCGATGAAACTGTCGCGCAGCTGTTGGTCCAGCGACTGACGCGGCGTCTGCGACGGCGACTGGTCGCTGTCCGCGTTGGGCGACGGCGAGGACATCACCGTCAACGTGTACGCCGACTTGATCTTGCGCGGCGAGTTCACCTGGCGCATCAGCGACTTGTCCAGCTCAATGTAACTCTGCTCCGGCAGTGGCAGTGCCAAGGGAACAGGTGCAGTTGCAGTTGCAGTTCCAGTTCCATTTGAATTAGTTGGCTTCTTCTTAGCCTGCAATGCCGCTGGCTTGTAATCCGAGTCGGAATCGGTGCTGGTCACCGCATTCGCAGTGGCCTCCACAATCGAGTTCTCCTTCTTCCAGGTCAAAGTGCGACGCATCTTCTTCTTACGCGGCGGTCGCACGGGCTTTGCAAAATCAAACTCCGTTCCTTCCGCTGGCGATGCAGGCATTTCCGGCTGAGATTCATCACTGGTTATCTGCAAGCGGTTAATGTGTTCCATTAGTAAATAAAAAAAATATATATATGTAAATCTAAATACGAAAATTCGAACAGAAAAGTTTGTGTTGGTTTGAATTTAGTGACATTGATCGTAATGATTGTAGTTTAAAAAAGAAAAATAGTTTTTGATTTTCAATTGAAAAATTATTTTAACTATGATTGTTTTTGCCCTTTTTTTTAATAAAACATTTAGAAAAAATAGTAAGCTATCAATTGTATTTTAAAATTATAAAATAACTCTTGATGTTTTATCAAAATGAAATATAAGACTGTATGTGAGAATAGTATGATAATTGAAAACTAAATAAATAAATCAAGTGTCTGTGATTTTATCAATGATAAATATAATTTTTTTAACTGATAAAATTGTAATTTAACTACGCCTATTATTTAATAAAATTAAAAATAAGAGTTTTTTGTGATTTGTATAGTAAAAGCTGAGACTAAAAATTTAATCTATTCCAGAAAACCACTTAAAAATATTGCAGATGCTTACTATATTCTCATTTATACTATTTCTGTAAGCTGATAACTCTTATTATGAATTTATGAATTTTATTTTAGATTTATTTATACTTTAAAAAACAAATTTTTTTGATTTTCAACTGAAAAATTATTTTAACTCTTATAGTGCTCCCTTTTTTTTACTGAAACATTTAAAAGTAATAGCAAGCTTTCAAATGTATTTTAAAATTATAAGACGTTTCTCATATTTTTTATCAAAATGAAATATTTTTATCAAAATAAGTATGTGAGTATAGTATGATAATTGAAAACTAAATAAATAAATTAAATATCTGTGATTTTATCAATGATAAATATAATCTTTTGAGCTGATAAAATTGTAATTTAATTACGTCTATTATTTAATAAAATCCAAAATAAGACTATCTTGTGATTTGTATGGTAAAAACCGAGAATAAAAATTTAATCTATTCCAAAATACCTTTTTTTAAAAAGAAAAATATCTGCAATTATCTCATTTATATAATTTTTTTGATCTAATAACTCGTATAAGGATTTTAATGGTCGCGACTTTTGAGAATTTCTTATGGATTTGTGGACTTACCTTTGGCAAAGTAGACAATCCGGATTCGCTTTCCTCAGCATCGGACTGCTTGCAGCTCGAGGAGCTCGAGGATGTGATGCAGTTGTTCTGCGCCTGGGCGAGACTTGGACGCGGCGCTGGAATTGGCGGCGCCTGTCGTTTGAGCTTGCGCGGCGTGGGCGTGGCTGTGGTGGTGGGCGTGGCGGTTGGTGGTGTAACTGTAACTGTTGCCACTGCCGTGTCGATGTCCTTGTGCTCCACATAGCTGGACTCCTTGGTCTTGTGCTCCAGCTCGAGCTTGGCAATGGCCTCCTCCAGCAAACGCTCGACGGCCGACTTCTGGCTAATGTCGCCCAAGTCGGAGCTGATCGTCGCCTGTTCGGGCAGCTCATCGCAGCTGGCAATCTCGATGGTCTCCTCCTGGTTGGCGCTGCTGGTGATGTCGAAGAGCACGCCGTTCTCGGCACTCAGCCAGCTGTAGAAGAGACTCTCCAGCGGCGCGTTTTGAAAAAAGGGATGCGTATCGTTCCCAGCACGCTCCTGACGCGTGCGTCGAATCTTCTTGGGCGGCGCATACGCCTCCGTGGGCAGCGCACTGCGTATGGCCGACAGGTTGCGCTTCTGTGCGCTGGTCGGCTCACGTGGCGCCACCTGTTGGCCGGGCACTGCGATCAGGTGACGCTCCGGACTGGGCTTGATCACCACAGTCAAGGTGCTCACGTGCAGCGAGGGTGTGTTGGACTTGGATGCAGCTGTTGTCAGTGGCTTTGGTGGCGTCGTTTGCAGTGCACACTTGGCCTCCAGCTCCTGGGCCAAGTGCCTGACACTAGCCTGCTGCTCGGCTATCACTTCGCCCCTGGCCATTTGCTTCTTGGCCTGCGCCTTCAGATCGTCCGCGTGCTCGTTGAACTTGGGATGCTTGGCCGCAATGTCGCTGACAAATTTGTTGAAGAGCAACACTTTATCCTTGACGCTCAGCTCACGGAAGACATCCTCGGCCACCAGACAAGGTCCTTGGACTATCGATGGCTCCGGCTGCGGGATCTGCTTCATCCTGGGCTGTGGCTGGGGTTTCATCTTCGGCTCCGGCGAGAGTGAGAGCGACAGCTCGTTCTGGAGCATTGAGTATTGGGATATCTCATTCCTTCGCATCACCTGACTGATCTTGGAGTTGAAGAGCTGCGCCATCTCCTTGACCTTCATGGGCAGCATGGAACTGGCCTTGCCGATTCCCCCTCGCACCGCCTGTGGCGTTGCCAGCTGCTCCGTCGACTGCTGCTCGTACTTCTGCTTCAGTTCGCTGATCTTCAGCCTGCAGCTGTTGATCTTCTGCTTGGAAGGCGTCGCCGTTTGACTGGCCAGTTTCTCAATGACACTGGCCACCTTGCCGCCACAAATGTTGACGGTTTCGCACATCTCCTTGCGTGGCGACACTGGCACCTCTTCATTGAAGTACTTCATAAGATTCTCAATGCTGGACAGGTCCAGGTCGGTGATGGGAATGCGTGACGGCGCCACATACGAGTTCTGATGCTCGAGAGCCGACAGAAACCGATCATCATCCACGGAGGAGACCTCGAAGAGCTCCTCCCGTGTCATCGTTGCCCGGAGCAGTCCACTTCCATCACTCCCCGCACTCCCAAAGTGGGCGTGGCGGGATCGTCGCTCCTCGATCTCGGCATTCAGTTGAATCAGCTCACTCAGATCGGCACTGTTCATGGCCGCCGTGTCCACGACAAGCTCGTGCTGCTTGTGATTGTTGTTGGGCGTTGAATTACTTAAAACCATTTTTCGAATTATTCACTTCACTTTGTTGCGTTCTTCACGTTAGACGTTGCAGTTTGTAACTGTGGCGAGTGGCAATCGAGCAGCGCCTTTTAAGGAGCACAGGTCGAATCTAGGCGAAACTCTTTTGATACCTGCTAATCCGGGCCAACATCGGGTCAGGTCATCTAATCGAGGCACAGCTGCAACTTGGGGTTTTTACCACCCTTAACCTCTAACGCACATTTAATCACCTTCCAGGAATCCTGCAATTTGCTGACCTGCGAATAACAGTTAAAAAAGTTAACAGGTAGATAACAATATTGAAGCTTCTTGAAATTTGCATGCACTCAACTACGCTAATAAAGTCGACAGATTGCGCCCGTTGACTGGGCCAATAAAATTGGGTATATTTTGGGATGAACAAAGGTGTGGAAAGTTTATTAGGGATTCGCAAATTGGATTATATTGACCCTGCAATGTGACAGTTGTAATAAATTTAGGGACAAACGCAGTTCTCGGACATATAATAATCCACAATATGTGTTTAGTTTCTAGGAAATATAAGCAGAAGTTGCTCTGCAGATATCTGACTTTGTTTAAGTCTTATTTAAATTGGTAGTTCAAAATATAAAGTAATAAATCACTAAGAATTTACAGATACTTTAAATAAGTAACAGCAATTAAGACTGATATATATAAATAAATAAATAAAATATCTGTGATTTTATCAATAATAATGATAATTTTTTTAACTAATTACTCTTTCAGATACTTTCAATAAGTAACAGTCATTAGTACTGATAAATGATCAAATGCTATCAGCATATCATAAACTTATTAAGACTCTAAGATCTTCGCATTTATGCAGACAAACGAAAAAATCAGATATGGACTGAACTAAATGGACGTCACTGTAAAAGCGCTTACATTAGTTGGTTAACTGAGCATTACATACAAATCTAAGAGTATCAGAGCGGGACAGCAGCTGCTTCCAATTTAATAATTGCATTGCGCATTGGACTCAGCGCTTACAGTCGCGTCCACGTCAGTGTGTATACGTATGTGCAGTCTGTTGTAGATGCATGTGAAAATAATGGCAGTGACATCAATGTTTGTGTGTGTACGTGCCAGTACGCTTACTAACATTAATTAGTACAATCAATTTAGTATAATCTATTTAAATGCTATTAATTTATTTAACTTCAACAAAGGCAAGAATATAATTTTAAAATAATATAAGATTTTGAAATGAAATAAAACGTTTAAATGAGCAACGCTTTTCAATCAGCACTGTAGTCAGTTCTTTAGCAATTGGCTCTGCCTCTTAATAATTAATTAATATTAAATTTTAAGCCGACAAATTTAAAAAAAAGTTGAAGTGTTAATATATTGTTTCTTTTATGCAATTAAACTTTAAGTTAAAGGCATAATTATACTCGCAGTGTCAGACAAAAATTAATAAATCTGGAGTGCCACAGAAATCGCTTTTGCTTGAATTTCACTTAAATCTGTATGCAATTTAAGTGAAATTCAAGCGAAAGCGATTTGTGTGGCACCCCGAATAATTAAAAACAAATATATCGGGGTGCCACAGAAATCGCTTTCGCTTGAATTTCACTTAAGTTTTATACAAATTTTAATGAAATTCAAGCGAAAGCGATTTCATACAAATTTAAGTGAAATTTAAGCGAAAGCGATTTCTGTGGCAGACCAGTATATATTTTTTAATAATCTGTTATAGAACAGGGTTTTTTAAATAGCACTGTAGTCAGTTGATTAGAAAATGGCTCTAAAAATCAGACAACTTAAGAAATCAACAATTAAAATATTTTAAATTTTAAACTGTTTCTTTTTTGCAATAAAACTTATGTTATAAGTATAGTCATACTTGCAGGTTTAGACAAAGTTATTAAATAAATAAAATAAATATTATAATTTTCGTTTATAGAGCAATGCTTTTCATGCAGCACTGTAGTCAGTTTTTCAGCAAATGACTCTATCTAACATACATATAAGCATGCAATGAAGAGTTGTCAATAGCTGGCGAGAGCCACCACAAAATGTGAGTACTAACAAGACCCCAGAGAGTTGTGCGCCACAATAAAAATCACACACGAAATTTTGGTGGTGCGCTCTTGGGAAGAGCTTTGATTTCATTGGATTTGAGGCAGGCACGTTGTGTCTGGGGAGAGACTCGGCTCGCCGTGAGTGTCTCCAAGTTGAGCTGAAACTTTGTTGGCATCGCCATTTGCCGCCTTATGCAAATCAGGGGGACAAAGCAGCAAACGAGTGAGGAATTCAGCCAGGTGCTAAGCTGGAATTGATGCTGAATGTTGATGATGACATTTGTGAGTTGGTAGCGCACTTTATTGCATCATCATCATCATCGTCATCATCGTATGGTGCGGTGTAGAGTTTAGTCTTAAAATCGACCATTTCAATTTGCTAATAGCCACGTGGCTTATTTCCACGCATGGAAAGATGTCTAGACAACAAATTTGCCAAACAAAAACCCCAAAAAATGGGTAAAAGGTTTTACACATTTCATTTTTTTGTATCCATTGTCTGTCTGTTTGCTTGTGTCCTTCTTTCAACAACTTTAATATATTTTCTATGGTGCTCTAGACGCCGGAAATTGAATTACTTGAGTCAGAGGAGAATAAAAAAAGAAACAGAAATTTGAGAGGAATTTGAGCGCGAACTTAAAGTTGTTGAGACAACCGCAAACATTTAGTGCTGCCCTCTGTAAAATTTACAATAAAAAGTGCATGGAAATTGCAACTTGGAGTGGAGCCGTGGGGAACAGCGGGGTGAAAGGGTTGAGGGGTCAACATGTTGAGTGCATGCGTAAGTGAGCATTTAACAAGGCAAACTGTTGGGTTGCCTTTGCATTTTATGCGCTATGAATCGCAAAGCAGAGAAACTTTGTATACGCTTTTCCATGGGAATCTTATTTTTTTATGAAGATAAAACTTCACTCCTCGTCAAAAGGATAGATGCACCTTCAGATTCAACACTGAATTATATATAATGTAACCATACCTGTTAAATAATGATTAGTAATCATAATCATTAGTATTATTTTCGATTATTTTCGGTTTTGCCCAAATATTTAATTATTACGATTACAAATAATCGAAAATAATCTAAAACTATTAGAATTATTCAAAAATAATCAGAAAAAATCAAAAATAATCTTTCTGATTATTTCGGATTATTTTTGATTATTTCTGATTATTTATGACTATTTAGTAATAATCAAATTACTTTAAACTTTCACAATCAAAGTAGCCAAAATAATAAGAAAAAATACGAAATAATTAAATAAGATTATTTTTGATTATTTTCGATTTTTTCTGATTATTTTTGAATTATTGTAATATATTTTAGATTATTTCTGATTTTTGTAATCGTAATCATTATATAATAACAACTGTTAAAACAGTGAATTATATAGTCACTACGATTATTTCCAAAAATAATCTAATTGATTAGTAATTCTAATCGAAATTTAACAGGTATGAATGCAACAAATAAATTGTTAAACAAATCTTAAATTAGTTAATTAATTTATAAAGAGCAGTGTATATTATAGGGCATTTGAATAGGTCTCTCTGGCTGATATCTTTCCCAGTTCGCCAGGCGTAATTGAATTATGAAATTCGTGATTCGACAAGGCGGCCGATGCCGATGCATTAAAGCATTCAAAGAGCCAAGGACAAGGATCAACCTCAAGGGAGATGGGGCGAATGTTGAGCTACCCATTGAACAGTAATTTCAGCAGGCTTGCACTTTCTATCCATATAAATCTGTACTTACAGTGAGGCTCAGATGTAAACTGATTGTGGTAAATAATTTTCGCGCTTTACTCATGTTAATAAATTAATATATTATAATGCAATTTTACCTCATGCCGATCAACAATGTCGCGCTTTTGCCTGCACGTAATGAAATATGTGGAGGAAAAAGTGAAATTTTTAATATAAATAATTTTGCGTAAAGCTTTCACTTTGATACATTTACACACACACACACACACAATACACCCCTCACTTATCCTTTGCTGCTGCTTATCAAATAGTTTTTAAAGTAGTTTTAAATATTTCGCATAATATTTATGCCTCTCTTTTGCTTTCACCCCCTCTCTCGCTTTTTCTCTTTCTCTGTCAATGACAGAGAAATTATGCCAATTTAAAGTTCAGAGTGCTTACAAAATAATTATTAATTCATGCGTTGTCAATTTTGCTGAGCTTGTCTCTCTCACTTTTTCTTCCTCTCTCCCTCTCTCTCTCTTTCTCTCTCACACACACGCTCTCTTTGTGTGTGTGAGTTATACAAATTGCAATTTAATTAAAATGCAATCATTTAAAAGCAAACGAGGCAGACGCTTTAATGATTAGGTTTTAAATAAACCTAACAATGTATGTATATTGAAATAGTTTGTCATATACGTAGAAAGTTTTGCCTATGGCAATAATAGAACACATCTAAGGGAAGATGATAGATATGGATAAACCTAATTTATTAGTTAAAAATATTAACCTTTAGATTCCATCCATTAATTAACATTGTTTCGAAAACTATCGATGGTTTCAAAATCTTTCGTTGATTAACTGCAGGAAAAATTAGAAAAATTCAATTTTTACTATTTTTTATTAATCAAGGGTTTGGGAATAATTCAATTACTCGAAATTTATCCATAACGCAGAGAGCATTTATTTTGCTTCTAATTTTTTTCTTCGAAAGAGTTTATTTGCATTTAATTCCAAGCCACTTAAAAACACATGTTTTGAAATACAAATGTCGGTGAAGGAAAATTTTTTTTAAGACTTAATGTTCTGGGTGGGAATCGAACTCAGTGTGTTTTGAACTAAAAGTTATAAATGCATATTTAATTCCTTAATACATTGGATTTAAATGTTCTATTGCCCCTTGCCTTCTTACGCTATTTAAATAAACATTTATTCAAGCCTGCAAATGTTGGTAGCACAAGCATGACTGGAAGATGCCCTATATAAAAGATAACATATAGTACATCGCCTGTTCTCTGTGATTGTCGTTGACAAAATATACCATTAAAATAAGTATTTATTCATTTACTGTTTTCAGCTTCAATATGAACTTGAATGTGCAGACACAATTCAGTTTTTATGGTTGTTATGATTGCAGTGGATTCTATTTGCTTCACTTTTCATGAGTATCTGGAGAAAGGTATTGGTAGAAATTGTATAAAATTGTCGATTCATTCGACTGATAGTGCTACAATGAAGTGGACGTGGAATTACTTGGCAATCTTATGCCTTACTTTTTGCATTTGTCACTGCAGCTCGGCGCAAAATGAAAACGACAGAAGGAAATAAGTATTTATAATTTTTAAGTAAGGGAAGAATTTGAATAAATAAAACATATTTCGTCGTAAAATTATTAATAATCATAGCAAATAAAAAATATATTTAACTGCAATTTAATTGGACTTTTTGATATGATATAATACTAAGCGATCAATGATCAATTCAACTCAGGTTATTTGACGAACTGGACAAGTTTAATAATTCAACATGGAAGTATATAGAGGATTTTAAGGAGGACCTGAGCAGCCTTAAGGTGGCTAATATTCTCCAAGACTTAATTGATCGCAATATTGCAGGACCTCAAACATTTAAGAATTCCTGTCCCGATCGTGATGGGAGCTTTCAAATAAAAGTCGCTGGCTTAGAGCCCTTTTCAGTGCAATGTGACTCGAAAATAGCTGGCCCTGGTTGGATGGTAATTTTAAAACGTTGTGATGGTTCCATAAATTTCTATCGTGACTGGACGCAATACCAAAAGGGTTTCGTTGACTTGTCCAGTGAATATTTCATAGGCTTGGATAGATTACATGCCATCACATATGATAGGCCCCATGAGCTTTATATATTTTTGGAGGACTTCGAGGGAAGTTCACGCTTTGCACGATATGATGAGTTTCTGATTGGCAGCGTGCAGAGTTTATATAAATTGGAAAGGCTTGGCAACTACATTGGAGACGCTGGAGATTCGTTGAGTTACAATGCCAATATGCGATTTCATACATACGACAGAGATAATAGTGATGGTTGTGCTGTCATCCGATTGAGTGCCGGATGGTTTGACAAATGTACGAGAAAGTAAGTTCATTTTATACCTAACGTATATATTGAAAAGTATATAAATAAATATTTATTTTATTAGTAGTATTTTCGGAGTGTATGCCAAAGGATATTATGGAAACAATTTCGAATGGAGAGGCATTTGGTGGCAGGATTGGCGTGGTGACAAGTACTCCCTTAAAACCGTGCAGATGATGATAAGACCCAAGTGCTCCTGCTCACAAAATTAAAAGACAAAAAGAATTCAATTGTTATATTTTATACAAAGACCAAATAAATACAGCTTATCACAAAGAACACAAGAAAAAAGCCCGACAAATTGCAAGGGGACTGATAAGAAAGTGAGTGTTAAACATGCCACTTGTTTTAGGCTGACACAAAGGGAACAATTGACATAAAGCTGATCACCTCTTGCTCACCCCCCGGGGCAAAGAAGTCCAAGAGTCCAAAGCGAAAAGAATGGCCAGGCCCCTCTCGACTGACAAAGGAGCTAAGGGCTGAGTTAATGTAGCGAATACATACATATGTATATTAACCATCGGCA
Organism: Drosophila subquinaria; assembly: GCA_037043405.1. Lineage (NCBI taxonomy): Eukaryota > Metazoa > Arthropoda > Insecta > Diptera > Drosophilidae > Drosophila > Drosophila subquinaria. The sequence goes on along the minus strand of JBAMBL010002118.1, from coordinate 28,654 downwards.
GCATATCGCAATGATTGACGGTTCTCTGACCCCAGACCGAACCTCTCGTGCTTAAGGTTAGTCATTAATTGCAGCTCCAAATTGCGTCATCCGTTAATCCAATGGCCTGATAAGGCGAAAGCCAAGCGACTGCGACTGCGACGATGACAATTAATAACTAAAACATGAATTAAAATCAATTTTTTGCTCAATACAAGCTGAGACTTCTACGCATCGAGAAATTAAGCAGTAGGTTTTCAATAACTTTTCAAACAAAAATTAAAAAAATAAACCAAGAATCGCAATTAAACACGAAAAAAATTATATGGAAGAATGATAGCTACAGACATACTTTTCCCTGGAAAAGGATACATTTTTAGTTATAATTTCTGATTATAAACATTAATTCTCAATTTTATATGCTTTATTATATTGTTTTTTTATTTTTATTATAAAACTTGTAAATATTAATTAGATTTAAATATTTGTAGAAACCATTAAATACCTCATATTTTAGATTTTTTATTATAAAAACTGAAAAAAGCTGAAATCTTATTATATTAAATTTATTATTTAGGGTGTTCATTTTACCCTAGCAGCGTTGCAGGTTGAAAACGTTGCAAGCTTTCTGCGAGAACAGCGCTATACGTGCAACGCGTTGAACATATTCAAAAATATGTAAACAAAAAACAGCACACTGGTTATGTGCAACGCTTTCCACATAAAGCGCTGTTTCCGTAGCAAGCTTGCAACGTTTTCAATCTGCAACGCTGCTAGGGTAAAATGAACACCCTAATTATATTATATTTGTTATTAGACTTAACGTGTAAATTCATTTAGGCTTTCTTTCTTTTTAAATTCTTATAATATTGTAAATATCTACTGTATATATTGTTTTTGTAAATTAAGCACAGGGAACAATGTTTGCTTTAAAGCAGCGGTGGGCACGCATGGGCTCTGGGAGCTATCGGCTGCTCCCGAATTCAGATTTCGTGCCCACAGCTGCTTTAGAGAAATAACAATAAAAAAAAAAAAAAATAAATAAATATTTATTTCCGCTGGGGTTAGACGTTGTTAAGCTACAGACATACTGTTAGCTTTTCAAAATCTCCTATATATTTCTTGCAGTGTACTCGTACCATTGATAAGCCCGCCTCTCACGAACCGAAAGAAAAGACGTATTTAAAACGCTGATAAGCAAGCAAAGCAAGCGAAAAAAAAAATGTAAAAAGCGCGCTGCAAGAATTTTAACACACATAAATACACACACACACACACTCACAGATTTATGTGTGCTCGTGTGTGTGTGTGTACATGGGTCGAATGAATTAAATACGAATACATAAAAATTGAAAACGCGTGAAACGAGTTTTTAGTTGATTTTTAGCAAGCGGCAAACGCGCAACGAAACATTCTCGAAATCGAATCCGAAATCGAGTCGGAAATTGTGAAATACCAAAAAGAGAAAGAAACCATTTAAAGAAATAAACTCAAAACACTTATCTGACATGTGTGCGCCTAAACAAAATCAGCAACAACATCAACAGCAATTTGTGCGGAGAATTGCAGGCAACTGCATAAAAAACTGATTAAAAGAAAATTTGAAAAAAGAAGAATTATAAAAAGTAAAATAAAGAGAAAATTCTATTTTTTGTGTTTGTTGAAATGAAACGCCTTTGGGGCATTTGCTTGCTGCTGGCCAGTGTCCAGGCGCTGCCCACGAGTCAGTTGAATCAGAGTTGCCGCCACTCCGGAGATGATCCCCTGGAGGAGACGCCGTGCAGCAGGGACATCAACTTGCAGTACATTCAACGGATGGAGAGTCATATGCGACCGGAGCTGGATGCCTGCCAGGATTTCCATGGCTATGCCTGCGGCAATTGGAGATCTGTGTACGGAGCTGATGTGTCTGCCATGTCATTGAGTGGCTCCCACATCGATCAACGCTATGTGGAGCTGTTCGAGCGTCTGGTGAGGGAACCAAATGCGTCGGAGCATCGACTTCCCATGTTTCCGAAACTCTTGAGATATTATGAGAGCTGTCGGGCATTGGATAAGCCGCGTCTGCGTCGCTATCTGAACCATTTGCCGGTTCCGGCCACCAATCATTGGCTGGAGCTGATGGCCATCTTGGGCAGATATGGCTGCCACGAGCACTACCTGAAGATCGAGGTGATCCAGCACAATGCCACACGGCACATGGTGGTCATCCAGGCGCACGAGTTCAATCTCCGTCTGAATCTGAGCAGAACCATCTACGGATCTCTGAGGCGATACATGAACAACAAGTTGCCGTCGTTGTCCCAGCTGCGCATTCAGTTCAGGCAGCTGGAGGAGACACTCGAGCGACTGGCCAGACCCAAGAACATCAACAGCGACGAGGAGACGCTCACAGTGTACACAGTGGAGCAGCTGCAGCGGGATCTGCCGGCTCTGAACTGGACACATGCCCTGGAGCTGCGATTGAACGGCACATACGAGGCGAGTCATCAGCTGCTGGTGGACGAGCTGCCCAGGCTGCGGCAGTTGATCGAGCATCTCAATCAGACCGATGCTCGTCTGCTGCAGCTCTACAGCCTGTCGAGATTCCTGCAGCATTTGATGCAGTTGCCACACAATCCAGGGACCAGTCGAACCAGCTCCAACTCCAATTCGGCTGTCAGCTGTGTGCAGCACATGAGGAAGACACTTTACCTGCCCATGAACTATGCGTATGAGATCACCTACTACGCCCAGCAACGAGCTGCCGACGAACGCGTCATCTTCGGTGTCTTTGAGGAACTCAAATCCCAGCTGGCCCAGCAAATTAGGGAGAATGAGTTAAGACTGGAAGCCAACTTGCTTGAGGCATTCCAACAGAAGGTGCAGGGATTGCGTCTCAACGTGGGGAATATGCCACAGAACGCGACTGATCAGTTTTATTCGGATTGCGAGCAGCATTGGCAAGTGGGCACCGATTTCTATCGGAATCACTTGGAGAGCCTGCTGCACTACTATGGCCACCTGGCGGAGCTGGAGCGCAGTGAGAATGCGACGATGCGGCAGTTGGCGTACAGCTTCAATCATCACGGTCCCACGCTACTGGACAACATCGATGCCACTCCGTATTTCTACTGCCTGAGCAGCATCATCATCATGCCGTATGCGTACGTGCAGCTGCCCTTCTTCCACGCCCAGTTCTGGCCAGCCCTGCTCTATGGCGACCTGGCCAACACCCTGGGCCACGAGATGTTCCACGCCTTCGACACGTACTTTGTGGACTACGATGCTCAGGGCGTGCTGCGCAACTACAGCGATCAGCTGCGACTGAATAGTCGCTATGTCTCAGGTGTCAACTGCCTGAACGACACCGATGTCATCATGCTGAACGAACGCACCGCGGACATCAGCGGCACGCGACTGGCCCTCAAGACGTACATGCAACATCCAGCGGAGCGACGCCACAATGGACACTTGTATTTCCTGCAGTTCGCGCAGTTCTTTTGCGGCGAGGAGGCGGACATCTACCACGATCCGGGCAGCAAGCGCTTGAACTACGCCCTCGCCCAGATGCCCGAGTTCGCCGAGGTCTTCAACTGCCGCCTGGGCACGCCCATGAATCCCGTCGAGCGCTGTCGATACTGGTAGCGACATCTTTTCACCATATGGAAATGTAGCTGGTGTATAGCTTTAACTAGTTAGGCCAACAAGTATTGTAAATAAAAGTATGCTTAAGTAACTGCCATCTCTTTTACTCTTGCTCTTGCTCTTTCAATCTCTTTTCCATTCGTCTACTTTGGGAAAAAAGTATGATATTTGGCATAGATTCTAAATATAAAGGTAGAGACTTCCAATTTGCCGGGAACCAGTTAAACTAATGTTGAATTTTGATTTGTTCGTTATTTATAATATTATTTATATAAAGCTAGAAACTTGAAATTTGGCATCACAGTAGAATTTAAAATTTCATTTTTTAAAATAGAACCTTGTTATAACAAATTTTTGTTTTTTTTTATTAACTTGACCTTGGTTCCACCCCCTTCCCAATTGAGATTCTAAGACTCTGAGATAAAACCGATTTTTTAATATATATTGAGCTAAAAATACACATTACCAACATATGGGATAGTTGCACAATAAAACACAAATACTGAAAATCTCTACTAAAAATTAACTATATACACATTGTTTAACTTTTTCATATTAATTCTTTTTTACTTTGTTATCAAAACAATTGCAATTGGCGCTTTTTTCAGTTCACATGGTAATTATGAATACTTAGAAAAGTTACAGAAAATTAAAAAGAAATATACTTTTTGTTTTAACTTAAGCATTCAGATTTAGAAAATTAAAAAAAAAATCCATGTGCTGACAAAAAAAATTGACAAAATGTTGGCACTTTTTTCCCATAGTACTGTCTATCCTTGTGTTACGTGAAGCACATCAGTATGCGACACGCGCATAGGCTCACAGAAATCTTTGACAGCCAAACAGTTGGTAAGCTGGGACTGTCGGAGATGACGATGGGAATGGGGATGGAAATGGGGACCAGGATGAGGGCAAAGGTAACTCGCAGCCAGCGAAACAAGTTAATTTTCAATTACGTGCACAACGTGCGGAGCGAAGCAAATGTTGAAAGTCTTTCTGACTGTCTACAACACAACTAAAACCAAAAAAAAGGGAACCTAGACAAAAATGTAAGCTTCCGATCGCCGAAGATTTAAAGCCCTTTCAAAGACCAGTTTTAAATTTTCAAGTGATCGTTCCTGTGAAAGTTATAAAATACAGTAACTAGTCAAATTTTAGCCAAGCTTTTAAGACGACGCTAGAATATTAAAATGCAGCTACAATTCATTTCAGTTAATTTTAAAAACTTTAAGAACACCGCAGTAAATATTTTCGAAGTCTTTCTAACAGAGTTGTTCCTAATTAACTACATTTTTAATTAATTTGGCAGTTCATTGGAATTGAAAAAAAGTAGTGCAAATGAAATTTTATTTAACTGGCATAGAAAAAAGTATTGCTAGTGAAAAATTTTAAATACTTTTCATTTTCAATGTCAATTAAAATTTGTCAATTGGCATTAAGTATAGGAAAAGATAATTTTAATTCAAATAAAAATTATTTTTTTGGAAAAACTAAAAAAATTTGGAATATTTAGAAAAGTGGAACAAAAATGAAGAAAAATATGAAAAATTGTTTTTACAATAGTTTTCCCGTTGTACGATAGTTTTATACGATATCGTATTTATTTGGCATTTTAAATGATTTGTAACTAAAATTTTCCACTAGCAATACTTTTTTCAATTCTATTTAAATTAAATTTCATTAGCACTACTTTTTTTATTAAATTGTGATATAAAGCTTGGAACTGCAAAACGATTGAATTAAATGGACTAACTAAATAGCCACTTTCTTCTTAAGTGAATTATTTGTATATAATTGATTAGATTGATTGATTAAATAAATACTAAATTTATAAAATTAGCTTATGCTTGAATTTGATTAAATATGTTTGTATTTTTCCCAAGAAATAGCAATGGAAATTTAATTCAGTAATAAAATATTTTTCAGCTGATGATAGAAATAAATGTTGTCTGTCAATTTGAGAGAGACTTGCAGAGCATTGGAAAAACTACCAAGGGGAAATATGAAATGCAGAGGCAGCATAAAGCAAAGAATGTTCTCGCTGGCAGCGTCATGCATTGAAATCAGGCAGAGATAGCGCACAGGCACTGAGAGTATCGCCATGGCACATACAGACACATATCAATACACACTTACGCATGCATAGCATAAACACATATACAGACACATACATGTAGGCATCACATATGCTCAGTCCGTGTGCGTGTCTTGTTTGCCGGCACGCTTTTTATTTATTTGCTAATTAACGCGCTTCCTGTGCAGAAGTTGAAGCTGAATTCGAATCTAGAGCTCAACGCTGTCGTTGTCGTTGTCGTTGCCGTTGTCGCTGTCGCTGTAGATATTTTCACTTGGCAACTTGTTGAAGGTCGCTCTCTGGCATATTACTCATACGCCGCATGGTCCCACCCAGTCACCTGGCAACCGCAGCTGGCGCTCCACATTAATAGACCATTAACAAGGCACCAACAGTAGAAGCTGCACACGTGATTCAAATTACAAATACACAAATACAATAGCTAATGCCAGGACCACAGCAAAGCGAACCAAAGCCGAGATGTCAGCAGACTGCGCTTTGGACTCTGCAGGTGCCTCAAATGTTAATTAAGTGATTCCAGCAAAACACCAATGACGACTTTGATGCTCTACGGGATATTTCCGAGTAACATATAATTATATAGTATTTACAATTTACAAAATGATTTGCAATTTCAACTGTGAGAGTGCAAGAAAATCAACATTGAAGTGCATTGAGCAATTGCAATGGAATGATGAAATCGACTGCACTCATTACAGATAAAGACACTATAGCATTATGTTACATGATTGTGCAACTTGTATTGATTTCATTAAGTTAAAGCTAAATATGAGGTCAAATTTCGATTCGATGCTAATTGGAGTTGGTAATAATTAAATTCAATTTGAATTTATATCTAAAGATATTCTAAGAAATGTTCAATGTGTTGAAATGTTGTTTTATTAAATCAATCCAAATTTCATAAGATTATATTTACTAATACATTTGACCTTCCATAACTCGAGCTTCTATACCTCGAATTTCTCTGTAACTTGAGCTAAATAATTGGCAGTTAAATTAATAAATTTAAGAAAAATATCTGTATAAGTCGAATATCTCCATAACTCGAACATTTTCTTTGGATTCGAGCTATGAAATTTCGACTGTATTTATTGTTAAGTTTTTATTCACATTATATACATAGTGAAACCCACAAAGTCAAATTTTGTTGTCATATATTTTTTAATTAAATTTCTAAGTTAAGAAAAGAATTGTTAATTGATATCTTATATCGTATATCTTACGTATATCTAAAGTATAACTATTAAATAATCTAAGGAATGTTCCATACTTTTGCATAATTTCATTAAATCAAATTCATTCATATACTATTAATCAGCTAGTGTCATTTTACTAATTTGTCTGTAATCTGTGGGTATTTAGATTAAATCTAAAATATATGTAAGTATATGTAAACATTTGAAATACTAAGACAAACCCATTGACTTCATCAATTTGAATGAATTGCGAGCAAACGTTGTTGTGTAATCCATATGCCCAGCATTGCGGTTTGTCTGCTTTTATGCGCATTTATGGAATGTCTGTCTGTGGCTCGGATTGTCTGGCTGTGTGTTGACTTAATGTTAAGTCGGCAGTTTGTACCGTCGCCGGGTTTGAGTCCCCAGTTTGCTAGGCTTGCGGTTTTCTCGAATCGCCGGCGACTCGCGCGACCACACAAATTGATATTCCATGTGCGATTTGTGAACTGTGTGTGTGTGTGTGTGTGTTTGGGCGTCTATACGTATGTGTGTGTATGAGTATGCGGCTTATCAGTTAGCTATTTCATTCATTCATGTAAGTCAAATTAGTTGTCGTGGCTGTTCTGAATCGTTTAATAATTAAGTTTAATTTTAAACTGCTTAGTGGGCACTTCACGTGTCCAAGTGACGCAATTTGAGCGATGAATTGCGTGTAGGCAAACCACTGAACCGCTCAACCACCGAACCGATAAAATGAGCACAGCCAATGGGCGCACAGCACGCCACTCGCTCACTACTAAACTATAATAATAATTAGTTCAATCCGGATACGGAACTATTTCAACTCTGCGATTTGTCACGTGTGATTGTTGCTGTCCGGTCGCCGGATCTCACACTGTCCACCAGACACGTGTTGTCAGTTTGCCCAAATATTGATTGTTTTTATTGCAAATGTGATGAATTGAATTGGCGCATTGCCAATTACAAATACAGAGGTGGTCAAAAGTATTTACACAACGATTTTTTTGAGCTTTCAACTTTGATTGCTTATTGCTGCTGCTTATGAACTCAGATAACAAAATAACGGTTATTGGCGTGTTTCTACATCCATGCAGAAGCAAATGAAAGAAAAATTAGAAATTATAACGGTTCAGGGGATTAGCAGAGAAGCATTGAACTGATGCTTATCAGTTGTCAAAAGTATTTACACACATTTAATTCGCGTCAAAATTATTTACACACAACTTATTTAATTATTTTTTATGTTAAATATTCAATTTAAAAAAAATATTTTATTACTATATTATTAACCCAACTAATATCTACCTATACTGATTTTGGCATTAGTGTCAGCTTGCAACTTTGCTAGTACTGACTTAACCAAGTTAAGACCAAGCTCAAAGGCCAGTTTAGACCAAATTTCACAGTTTCAGCTATAGTTTCGACGCAATAACAAAAAAAAAATATGATAAGTTGTGTGTAAATAATTTTGACGCGAATTAAATGTGTGTAAATACTTTTGACAACTGATAAGCATCAGTTCAATGCTTCTCTGCTAATCCCCTAAACCGTTATAATTTCTAATTTTTCTTTCATTTGCTTCTGCATGGATGTAGAAACACGCCAATAACCGTTATTTTATTATCTGAGTTCATAAGCAGCAGCAATAAGCAATCAATGTTGAAAGCTCAAAAAGATTCACGTTGTTTAAATACTTTTGACCACCTCTGTATCATTTTAGATTTACCTTAAATATTTTATTTATCTTGTAATGTTTGCTGTTGCTCAAAGAATGTTTATGTTACTAGCAGGGATTAAAACCATAACCGAAACCGTAACCTTTAACCGGTAAGATCCAATTGAAATTTAAAGCCGTAACTGAAATCGTAACCGAACAAAATTTTTTTTTAATTTGACCGTGACCTTAAAACCGAAACTCTGTAAGCCGAAATAACCGTTTAGTAACCGTTTCATTTATGAGGGTTAATTTCGGTTTTTCAAACATCAAAAAAAAATATCTTTCATTTTTAATATTGATTTTTTGATTTTAGTTTTCTTATGTCTAATTTTAAATTTTCATAGCACTAAATCAGCGCAAATAAAATAAATTTGTTAAATGATATATTAAAATTGTTAGGATGTAACTAAACTACATAAAACTGAAGAATATGTGAAATAAATGTGTGATTGAAACATTAAGAAAGTAATTAGGGTGTTCACTTTACCCTAGCAGCGTTGCAGATTGAAAACGTTGCAAGCTTGCTACGGGAACAGCGCTTTATGTGGAAAGCGTTGCACATAACCATAGTGTGCTGTTTTTTGTTTACATTTTTTTGAATATGTTCAATATGTTCCCGTAGCAAGCTTGCAACGTTTTCAATCTGCAACGCTGCTAGGGTGCTAAAGTGAACACCCTAAATGCCTTTTTAATTATTAATATTATATAGTTAATATACAGTCGAACTTCCCTAACTCGGACTTCCCTAACTCGAACATTTTTCTCGGATAATGGTGATTCGAGTAAGGGAAGTTCGCAAAGAAATTTTTCTTTTGTGAACCGAAACCATACCGGTATTTCAAAACCGAAACATACAAAAACCGGCTCACCGTTACGAAACCTTTATTCAAAGATAACTATAACCGAAAACCTAAATGCGAACAAAACCGAAACCCTAACTGACACCGGTATTCGTTTCGGTTTTAGTCCCTTGTTACTAGCCAACATTAGAGTTCTTTTTTATTTTTGATAAAACAAATTTTTGTAAAAACTTTCAAGAATCTATTTAATTTAACCAGAGCTCGCAAAATTTGCTCAATCAGTTTTTTCTAGGCTGTCTGCTCACCAAAAAGACAGAAAAAACTAGAGCAGACTCGCTCACCCTTTAAAAAAAAACCCATATTTATGTTACTTTTGTGCTTTGATCGAAATGAGCACAAACAAAATTGAAGTGTTACTTCGATTCCCTTTGCTTAGGTGTCAGCTAGTAACTGGGTTTTTTATGACCCCATACAAATAGGGACCACTTTTTGCGAGATCTGAATTTAACCGATCTTGGATTCCTTTTTTTTTTAAAGAATCTAATTGCTCAAAAGCGTAACTTAGATTATGATCAACAAGGTTATAAAGAAATAATAATACATAATTTTTTTCGAAGTGCATTCCATTTTTTTTATCGTTCCACTAATTCTTTAGTTTATTATTTTTATTTTCGCAAAAGTATAGTTTCCAAATTGTACTACACCTAGTTACATCTTTATAAATACATATGTTGTGTGATAACATAATTCCCTTAATCTACCCACAAGAGAAGCCAGTGATCCGATATTTTTGCCCGCTTTCTTCTATTTAACCGCAATGTTTTCCAAATCAAATGCTCGAAAAGCCAGACAGTGCCAACAACAAGAACAACAACAACAAGAAAAACAAACAAACAATAAACAGAGAAAGCAACAGAGTCTGCGGCTAAATTCGCACGTTCAAGTGTCAGTGACAGCGGCGACAGCGTCTCTTGTCCCACTGTTTGACACTGTGTCCACTTTGCTTCAACACACAGAACGCCAACTCCTTCTCCCTTCTAACTCCAACTCTTTCTCTTGCTCCATCTCCAGTTACCCAACAAAAACAACAATAACAACAACGTGTTTATTAAACGGCATTTCTGGCCATTTCAAAAAAGTCAACGGCAACAACAATTTTTGTGGTTCGCCACATTGTTCGTAAATGTTTTTGGTGTTTGCTGCGATTGAAATTGTTATTGTTGTTGCTGTTGCTGTTGTTATTATTGCTGCTGATTTGTTTACCAACTGTCGCAGTGTTTGTCTGTTATTGTTGGCCGCCTCATTGTTATGCCTTTAAAAGAATGCACACACAAACAAAATCGACTACACATGCAGAAATTCACAGACCTCTCGATAAATTGTTTTCCGAGTATATTCGAAATTCACACATTGAAGGCAACCATTTAATTAGCTATGTGCAGTATTTTAATTAAATTCTGTAAACATTTATAATCTCTAACCTTTAATTTTGGAGGTAGCTGATAAGCGAATCGCATAAAATGTCAGCTGAGCGTCAGCCAAAGAGACGAGTAATCTGTGCACAATGGGGACTTTTCCATTTTTTCAAACAAATTATTGTAAAAATTTATTTTTTTTATAAAAAAACCTTACTTCGAAATGAAGCGAATTATTTCAATGCAGGGTCTTCTTGGCCTTTGTTTCGGATTGATCGTATGCCTTCAATTAAGCAACGGAGCAACGGTGAACCAACAACATCAAATGAATAAAATTGATTTAAAGTTATTGCAAATATTTGCTTCCCATGAAAACAGAACATTACCAAAGTCGATCAAATTTCCTGTGAAACTGGACTCGATTGGGATCAGGAATTCAATAAATGTCGTCCAAAATGTATACCAAGTTGTGGAAAAAAGGCCATTTGCATTAGGCGTGATACTTGTCAGTGTAACCCGGGCTATTTAGAAGAGAAGGGAGTTTGTCAACCAATTTGTTCACTTGCATAGCTCCTTATATGTGTACATGTGACGAAGGCTACTTATGGGATCAGAAGATTCAGAAATGTCAACCTATGTGTAATCCCAGTGCACCCGATACCTGTACTTGCTCTAAGGACTATATAGAAGAGAATGGAGTCTGTCGACCACTGTGCTCACATGGATGTGGTGCCCATGGTCGTTGCGTGGCACCCGAAAAATGTGACTCCACTGGCTTGTGCTTGGGCTATGCTCGGCAGAGGCAATCCTTACCTCACACCTTACCTCATACTTTGCGCCAGCAATAAAATGTGGTTTATAGAAATGGTTTAGTTCTTAAATAAATCATTCTAGTGACTCAGCGATTCAGCTGGCAAATTACTGAGATGAACTTGTTAACACTGTATTTATTTAACCTCTTTTGAATGCGATACATAAATTAATGAAAGATCTGCATAAAATTAAAAATTATTATACATTTCTGAAATATGCCCACCTTTAATTAGAAAGTAATTATAAAACCATTTGTGTTTTTATTTCGTTGGGCGTTGACGTATTATGCTTATACGTTTGAAAAAATAAAGAAGATAGAGAGTTACTAACAAAAAAAATTAATTCTAAAGTTATATAAGCTTAATAAGTTAGTAGCGTTTGTAGCAATGTTTATAGGTAGGAAATGGAGTTAGCATTGGAAAAAATATAAAAAGTCATTGGTAAATTTTATAATTGTACCAAATCTCCCTTACTAATAAAAGAGCTGATAAATAATTTTTATCGATAAGGTGAAGATCCCGATCAATCAGTATTTTCCAGGAATCTTTCGGACCGCTCAGTCAAATCGATCATATCCAACAATTCGAGCAAGGGAGTGCAACCATAAAATGTTTTGAATCATTTAGAGAAATCAATTCCTTTTAAATGCATGTTATTTTAGCACATAACCTCTACATGGTAATTCCAAAAAATATTGCATTGTTTTTGGGGAATTCTATACTACGTAAATAATTATCGCCAATTTTATTCAGTCTTTATCATCCAAATTTTTTGACTCATTTAAATAAATACGCTTTTTATTATTTTTTAAAATAATCAAATAAAAATATAATATTTATTGCTTTTGCAAATAACTATTGAGATGGGAAATTTTAAATCTAAATCAGCGTTTTTAAACTAACAAATGCTGCATATTTAGTATTAAAGGTGGTTGTTTTTATGTCAAAATATTTATGTTAGAAAACTCAATACTAAAAACGTAATTACAAGCAATTGCATATAAATTATTTAAAGTAAGTAAACAATATTGATAGATTCCCAATAAAAATAATAACAAAACAAATTGAAATATTTTGACATAGTCAATGGTTTCTTTCAACGCTTCTAGACGTACACAATATAGAAATTAAATAAAATATTATAAGAAAATATATATTTATCTCTGTAAGAAAAGCGTTGATTATAATAATATAAATCAATTTTTAGGTCCTGAGAGCGCAATTGCTCTTTGTCCCATACTTTAGTTGAACGACATACAAATAAGTATTTTAAATAAACAGAATTTACAAAATCTACAATAATAAACGCAGTAAATGTTAACTGTAATCGGTGAACAGTAAACAGTGAATACAACAAATAAACAACATGCAAAATTACACACAAATTTGCAACGTCCAGCAAATATTGAAGCACACAAAAGTATGCAATCATTTATTGAATTTTTCACGGTACTCAACCGGCGATTTCTGATAGAAATTCATCGGTCAAGTTCGTAGAGCTAAAAATGATTGGTGCTCGAATAATAAACACCCTACAACTAAGATATAAAGTATATAAATGAGAGCTTAAACGAGGTGTGGGTATCGATATTGTGGATTCGATATAGAGTTACGATAATCGAGATAAAAGCAGTATTATATTTAATGTGGGAGCTTCTGGTAAATACATCAATTTGTAATATAATATATTAAGTAAGTGATATTAAAATTAAAATTTTAAATTTGTATGGTTAATATTTGTAACGATATTATAATGCCGATGTTCTATTGCCGATATTCTATTGCCGATATTCTATTGCCGATATTCTATTGCCGATATTCTATGTGCTACTTTTCCCGACGTCAATATGGACACGTTTCATTTTGACGATATCTGTCCCTGATTCTGCCCTATTACCTATTTGCAATGGTTACAGTAGTATTTGTAATTGTGTGTGTGTGTGTGTGTGTGAGTCTGCCTGTTATAGAGTGCAATTAAATAACGTTCAAAGGGAGCCGACGAGACATTTAATGATGACGACGATATAAACAGCACTGCGTTCTCTGGTTTCATATGCAACGGTCAGTTGATTAATAATGTTGCCAACTCGTTTTGAGTGTGTATGTGTGCGTGTGTGTTGACATAATTGCACCATATGAACAAACAGAGGGCACACGAAATGCGTAACAAGCTTTTGAAGCCCAAAACGTGCTTGAGAGCAAAACTTTCGATGCTCGACGCTCGTTGCCATCTTTAATTGCAGTTTGCACACTGCGCCCAAAAGTCGACTACTTTTTTTCCTCTCCTTTCCGTCGCTCTGTTTACAAATTTACAGTGCCCCCAAAAAATATATCGCCATACAATTTTAATTAGTTTTGACAATACGCCTCCAACCATGTTTCCCATCTAAATGAAAAGCTGACAGCAGATTTTCAAGTCACGCAGACGAGATGGGATGATGATGCTAACGATGATGATGATGATGATGAGATGATTACGTCATCAGCATCATCAGCTGACTTTAAAGTGAGGACAAAGGACAAATAAATATGTGCACGGATAAAATATATACCTACATATATGTATCTGCGATGGCCGCTCATGTTAGCAAATACATAGTATATACAAAAGCGACTTCGTCAGCGTCAGGTCAGCGTTGATTATTGTCAAACAGCGAGCGAAGAAAAGCAGCTGGAAAACAGTTGACGACGCGTCGTCGTTGTTGTACTCGTAGTTGTCGTTCTGCTTTACAACAACCATGATCGTTGAGTGGAAGTCAACATATAGTAAACCAAACAGAAAGACAGTAAAAAGAAATTACAACACATCATGGAAGACTTGATTGTACCCTATATTAAATTGGATAATATGAAGCAATTTACAACCGGTTTCCATTTATGATATAAAACGAAATTTAAAAAAATTAATCATGTTAAATTTGTAGAAAACTGTTGGAAATCGATTTGCTTTGAGCCAATTTTTTTTTATTAAGATCTAAGTATTAGAAATTAATCGACGCATGTCCTATGTCTTATGTCCAATCGGCTACATAAATTATTTATTTTATTTATTTATTTATTTCTTTATTTATTTATTAATTTGTTTAGTTATTTATTTATATTTTGATTTATTTATTTCTCTTTTTATTTCTTTACTAATGTTTTTCTTTATTTATTTATTTATTTTTTTTTTTTTATATTATATTTTAATTAGTTTATTTATTTATATCTTTATTTATTTATTTTTTTTTTTATATTTATTTCTTTATATTTTTTATTAATTAATTAATTTATTTATTTATTTCTTTTTTCTATATTTATTTTTTTTATTTTTTTTTCTTTTCTTTATTTATTTATTTCATTATTTAATTATTTATGAAGTTCTTTTATTTTATTTATTGATTAATTTATTTAATTATTAAATTGTTTTTATTAATTAATTATTTTATTATTTAATTGTTTAATTTTTTAATTATTAAATTATTTACTTATTTAATTATTTTATTATTTAATTATTTTATTTTTTGATTAATTTATTTATCATTGCACGACTAAGAGCTGTCGGCAAAATAATATTAAAGGAAAGATAAATTTTTAATGTGAATTTTTTAATCCCAAAAACAAAAACTTCTTTTGCTAATTTTCAAGAGCATAGAAACCGTTTAAATATAAATTTTTATAGACTAGACAATTAAGAAATTTTAAAATTAGAAATCGTCGTGAGCTTACAGTAAGCATAATCCTTAAATGACCAATGGTCTACTGAAAACATTAGGGTATACAACCAGAAAGAGAGAGAGGGAGAGAGGGATAAAGAGAGAGAGAGAGAGAGAGAGAGAAAAGGAGAGAAGTAAAGTCAGACAGACCGACTAGATGGCCTGGACATTTCCACTGGCTCAGGCTCGTAAAGTCAAACGACGTGAAGAAGCAGCTTGACACACAAACACATGCACACACTCGAACCTACACCTATGCTCCCAAACAGACACACACACACACACATGTGACTTAATGTGACTGTCAGTTAAACAGGCATTCGCCAGCCAGAACTGTTCGGGCTCTATCTAGAACATTTTATCGCCAAAGCTCTCACTGCGGCTTTTATTTGTCAAACAAAGTATTTTTATTGGCTTTTTTAGCAGCTCCTCTGCCAGACATGGACAGAAGGGAGGGAGCATGCATGAGAGGCAGGGTATCACAGTATCACAGCTCAGCGCGTGTTTGTTGTCTGCTAAATACTCGACACTTGGTATGTGATTGAAATAATGCCAGGCGATAATCCGTGTCTTATTAAACGGCTCAGATTTGGGTCTGGCAGGTGGTGTCCCATATAGCATATGGCACCACAGACACTTTCATGCGTATGCATGTGTGTGTGTGTTTGTGTATGTAAGCACACGAGCTTGGTTCCAAGTTGACCCAAGACTAAATAAAAATCAGTTGCTGTGACATTTTGACAACCGTTTGAATATCTTGCTAGGGTTGACATTCCTGATTCTTGTTTATTTAATTGATCAGGATATTTATGCAGTATACACAGAAGGAAATATACATGCCTAACAAAATTTATAAGATTCTTAGAATTCATATAGACCAAGATATTTTATTTCTTTAAGATTTTATTATAACTTTTATTAAAAAAATTTATATAATTTTTTTATTTATTTTATGTAATGGTTTTGTTCTTAAAATGTTTATTCAATTATATTATTTTTGTATGTTTTCAAAACTACTCTCGTTAAAATTTGAGAAGTTTTTTATTTATCGGTCTCTCAAAATTTAAATAAATATCAATAATATAATAATAATATAATATAATAATGTGCAATTATTTAAAGAATTGGAATTGTTAAAGATCTCATAAGCAAATAATTATTGTCGTATATTATTTTACAATATAAGCTTCAAACTTGTTTAAACTTTAATTAAAAAATTCAAACATTTTAAATCATGTCCGATTCGAATTTCTATTTTTAAAATATTTTTAATATATGTATTTATTTAAAAATGTTAAATCGTCTTCTTTAAGAGTTGGGAAACGTTCTTTCATACGATAGCTAGAATATACATATATTGGATATCTTATCCAAAATAGAATACACACAAATGTCTTACCTGCTTGCAATGTCAGCAGCAGTTTGATTTAAAATGCGATTTACCTATGACTTTCACCCTTGTCAATATGCTTTAGCCTACTATAAAGCCAAAGTCAGCTCAGCCATTGATAAGGGTCAACGGATATGCCTATTAAACTATCAAACTTGGCTATCAGCGCATAGAGTTGACCTTTAAATAGCGAAAACGTTAATAAGCCAGCAGGCTATCAGCCCACAGCTAAATCCCCTAGCAGTCTCCCCTCCTTGTCCACAAATTGATAATCTACCACAACCAAAGGCAATTTCTGCTGGCAGCAAAAGAGAGAAAAAGAAGAGACCTGAGAGCGGCATCATTAACGCATGGAGAAGGGGGAACCCCTGCTTTGGTGTCTCATATAAAATGCATAATGAAAATTTGCGTACTCAAAGGGAATTGTTGTTTGGCCAACGTCAAGTTGTTGGCCAAACTTTGAATTCGTTAAAGGAGATCGACAAAACGAGGGGCAAGAGAAGCAGCCAACGGTGTTTGATATTAAAATGCGTCAATATAAAAGGAGCATTCGATTAAATCGCGTGCTGTGTGGAGGCTGTGAGCTGTAGTAGCAAATTCTGAAATCCAATCAGTTCTATCCGCGCCAACCTACAACAACAAAGCGGATATAGGGGCGTTACGACTGTAAATTAGGTAAATTACCGCATGTGTCGGTTGTTGGTTGTCGGTTACCGGCTACACCGATTTTTAGCCCAATTTTCACACTCCCCCAACCTTTCAGTGTGTGCCAAAAACAATGCCGGCTAAACCGCGACAGGCCGCAAATTTAGACGGCGCCGACAACCCGAGCGAGAAGAACAGAAGGACTAAAAAAAGTGAGAGGGAGGGCAAATACCTCTGAGTAATGTGGCCCATTTTGGCCTCAATGCAAACACCGCCAGCGTGGCATGAAAATTTCGATTATCTAACGCCAAAAATGGCTGCACAATTTAATGACTGATTTGTGTATTGTTTGCCAAGCTGTCAGTTCAGAAAAGAGAAAGCCTTAAATTTGCTCACATTTCGTGTTCATTTTGTTGCAAATAAACAACCAACGACTGCAACAACAACAACAACAACAGCGAGCAACGCTAAAAGAAATGTCGGCGACAAGTTTGCTTTTCATTTTGGGTTTCCCATGTTTATATTTATATAAATATAATATTGCTGGCGGCTATAAACTTAATTTGCTGATTACAAAGTAACCTCATCGTCATAGTTTATGTGCCAAGGTGATAAGGGACAAATGGAGCATCAGCTTGACCAGGTTGACTGACATCTTGGGATGCTCTCACTCTCGGAAATCTCACGAAAAAATATGAAAATATATGCTCTTGTCATAAATTTATAATACTTTTTTTATTAATATTTTGTTATCGGAGAAAGAAACAAAGCTCTAACCAAAATCTTAAATTCAGACATACCTGTTAAATAAGGATTAGTAATCATAATCATTAGTAATTAGATTATTTTTGTTTAAAAGTCGAACCAATGATTAAATTACGAATTTTTATGGTTTTGTCCAATTATCTATGTTTTCGATTAGAAAAAATAAACAAAAATCTAAAATTAATACGATTATTCAAAATAATCAGAAAAAATAAAAAATAATCAAAAATAATCGTTTTGAGTATTTCGGATTATTTTTGATTTATTATTATTATTTAGAAAAAATCAAATTATTTTAAATTTTCACAATCAAAGTAGCCAAAGCTTTTGATTATAGTAGCTTTTTGTGCTGTCTAAAGCAGTTTAATTTAGAAGAAAGAAGGAGGCAGATAGAATATTTCCGTAGCTCACTAGTTAGAGTTTCCGACCTGAATTTTTTGGTGTAAAAAGATAATTTTTTTCAGTGGATTTTCTGAATAATCGAAATGTTATTTGGTAAGTATTGATGGCTATTTTGATTGTGAAAATTTAAAATAATTTGGTTTTTTACCAAATAGCCATAAATAATCTAAAAAAATCAGAAATAATCAGAAGAAATAAAAAATAATCCGAAATACTCAAAACGATTATTTTTAATTTTTTCTGATTTTTTTGAATAATCGTAATAATTTTAGATTTTTTTTTTACTTTTTCTAATCGTAATCATTAAATAATCACAAATTTTTCAACAGTGAATTATATAATCACTACGATTATTTCTAATAAATAATCTAATTGATTAATAATTCTAATCGAAATTTAACAAGTATGAATTTAGATCATATTTGTTCAGTGTATGTATCTATTTACACCTCCTGTCGAATAATTACATCCATTAGGTACCATTGAATTTCTAATAGATTTTTATTAAAAAATACAAAATACGAGTACATTTAATTTAAACAGCCATTTGTCAAACCTCATTATGAAATCGTTACTGCCAACTCGTGATACTCTCATTTCAGCCATTTTCAAGTAGCAGGACACTGAAAAAAGGCAAGTTAAACAGCAGCAAACGCTGTCCACTTCATTGTGCTTTGACTGCGGGGCCATTGGAGGCAGGGGGTAGGGTCAAAGGACAACAGAGACATCTAATTACCCACAAAATGGGTCGCATCGTCGTTTTTTTTGTTTTGTTATTGTGAAGTCATGAGAGCATTTCCCGGACACACATGGATCAAAAAAACATATGGCTCACATGACTGGACACTATGCATTTTAAACTACCAAATTAGCGAGCCATCTAAAATTGTAATATATGTGTGTATAAACATATATAGTATGTGTTTGGTTTATGAATGTTTGTAGCTTTACGTGTTTTCCCAACACTAACTACTATTCTCGTATATATACTGTCCCCCATTACAGTTTTTCAATTAAAAGAACCAAAGTAATTTTGAAATAGCGCACGCGCCATTTGTATTCGCATACTCTACGTTAGAGTATTTGGACTAAGTGTCAAAATAAATTATATTATCAAGTCTCAATTTGATTGGCAAACAAAACACAACTACTTTTAATTTACATCAGATTTTCTTGAATTTAATATCCATCCAAATGAAACGGTTATAGAGTAAATAAACATTTAGTTTTAAGAAATCCTTGAATTGTTAAGTCATTGATTATATTTACATTAATTTCTTGACTTTTTCATTACACTTTTGTATCGTTGTTATACACGTAAATAAACAATAAATTACATATTTAATTGTGTTCGGACGAACTGTGTAAGTGAACTCCGTATTCGTGTTTGTTGTGAAGGTTTTTGTTCTTGGTTTTTCCTTTTATTTATTTACGCTAGATCCCAGGCGACTGTTGGCTTCACCTGAACCTGGCCATAACCCCAGCTGGTGCTCCTTTTTTATTTTAGATAAAAGCGTAGCACTGGCCAACAACAACAACAAGCAGAAGAACAACAACAACAACTGCTAACTAAACTGCTAAAAAATTCAAGCACAAATATTTGTTTCTTGCTTTGTTTGTTTGCTTGTTTGTAAAACTAATGAAATTTTTGCAATATTAGCCAACCGGCTGCTGACCCCAAAAGACAACAAAAAACCAAAGCTTGACCCCAAAACAACAACAACAAAAATACAAAAACAAAAGCAATAAAAAATTAAAAGAGAATACAAGAAAAGGCGGCGAAAAAATTAACGCCATTACCCCGCAACAATAAGTGGAGACTGCACGACTAGAAGATGCCCTGCGAAGGAACACATAATTAAAGATTAGTAACATAAATGACACAATTATTAGCTAAATATTAAAAAATAAATATATAAATAAAGAATACAACTCTATTTCTTGCAAATTATTTATATGTACATTATAAGGATAGTATTAAGCAATAAAAGTCACTATAGAAAATATCGTTTAAATGCAAGTGATCAAAGTCAATTAATAAACTTTCAAATGCCACCTACAATCTGTGCACCAGACAAATTTATAACAACCTTTTTGGTTCAAACCACAAAGGGCATAAAATAGACCAGATATATACATACATAGTGCTTGTATAAGGACATCTGTTGTGTATGTATGTCTGACTGGCAAAAAGCAAAAGAAAAAAAGAACAAAATCAAAAAAGAAATGCGAGAAGTAAGAGACAAAGCCAGCGGGCGCAGTTCGAGCGCCAGTCAAAGATTATTATGTCAAGTCACGTTTATGAGCGTAATTTCGACAAGGCGACTGTGGTATATATGTATGTTTGTATGTATGTATGTATTTGGTAGACATGCCCCAAGTCCCGTCCGGATGCTGCTTGTTAGAGCGACATTGCAGCAGTTAAGTCGCAGCCCGCGGCTAGTCAATAAACCGTTAAAAAACAACTTAAACGACAGTCCAGAATTCTATATTTTTAGTGGCTAAGCTGATAAGCCCCAAAAGTATAAGGTTTTAACTGTGAAAATCTTCTTGTATCTAATAAAAACTGACACTATTGGCGTTCCCTTAACACCTTCTAAATGGATAAGTAACTAAAAGATTTGTCCAACAATAAAACAAATGATTTTAATACACTGTATGTCATCTTAATAAACACTTCCACATTTAAAGCTCGAATGTGAAATACCCTGCACACATTTTCCAATTTGAGGTTGATTTTTTTTCTAAATAATTACGCCATAAGTGACATTTTTTTTTAAATCGTCCACCTAGACTATAAATTATTACATCCTTTTCGATACTTGACAAAATAGAATTATGTGGGGTGCCACAGAATTCGCTTTCGCTTGAATTTCACTTAAATTTGTATGAAATTTAAGTGAAATTCAAGCGAAAACGATTTCTGTGGCACCCGCGTATAATTATTTTCATGCCAAATATAGTTTTGATAGTAAAATAACATAAAATGTGCATAATAATTAAATTATTTCAAAACTTTTAGGATATTATACCAAATATTTTAAAATTTTACGATATCAGTGAAAAATAAATATACATATCAAAAAATTTACAACAGGTTAATTGATTAAGGGAAGAAAGCTCTATCCGTTGGTCAGAATCGAATAACTATCAGATCAAGTATATAAATTAAATCTAATATATAATTTATTATTATTGTCACAAGCACATAAAACTAGTCCCATATTAAAAGTTGTCACCTCAATAGATATTCAAAAGTATTTATATGTTATCCGCTAGCAGTGAATACTTTTACTGTTTTAGCCATCTTTCTGGACAACCTTGAATTTCTAACAGAGTATTAATTTATTTTTTAAAAATGCATGTTGAGAAATAAGTATCTAAAATTGTTTTTCAATTTAAAAAAAAACTAATAGTTCTTCTATAACTCGTGCAGTTAAAAGATGAAAAAGTACGAAAATAAATATCTTCATCTGTTTTTTATATCCTTGAAGCGGACAGTAGAACAACTACAGAAAGGAATTATACTGCTTCAGCAAAATCTATGTTTTGCTATAAATTAGGTGACATGAAAGGCAAGCAGTTTTCTACGTGCTATGTTTCAACAACTGCAACGAACATAGAAACATAGAACATGTTACTATATTTCGATGGTTTTTCTGAATTCTATATTTGTATATGCTATAATTTTTACATGCGATGTTTTACTTCTGTTTCGCGAGATGTTTTTTATGGCACTTGTGCAGCTTACACTGCTTTCACTGCTTGCTCTGCTTGGAAAGCTTTTACAAAAGCTCTGTCCAAGCTTTTGATTTGCCGCTCTTCAGGCAATTGAAAATGTTACCCCCAGAGGGTAGTGCGAAAGAACAATAAACATTTCTGCAGGCAAATGCTTTGCATATGTCACAAGCCAAGACCCGAGCTCTTCAGTATCCACCAGACCATAAACGGCAGGCAATAAACAAAAATAAAATGCACATCAAGCATAAGAGCGTCCGACCATTGTCGTTTTTATTTGGATAGTTTAACCAAATCGCCTCAGTGCATAGCGTCGCCAACAGAAATGGGGCACATCGATCAGGCCAAAGTACAATACCTCCAGAAGGCCAATGATGGAGCAGCCCAGGCAGAGTTGACAAATTGCACCAAATGAAACTGCAAGCAAAATACTTGTAAATTATTAAATTTTCAATTATTGATAATGATTTGGCTTAAAACTACATTAATAATACAGAATCAATTGTTTTGCGGTTTTTAAAAAAAAGTGTCAAGAGATAGGATGAAGTGGACAGTCCTAAAAAAATGCAATTTTCAAATAAATAAATTTTTGATGCAGAAAAAAATTTGAGTTCAAACCATAATATTTTAAATGTTTGAATTTTTTGAAAAACTGTAAAGGGTTAAGTATGGAGAAAGTAAAAACAATAAATTTTCTGAATTCATAAAATTTTGATGTCGAATTAAATTTAAGGTTAATCAAAGATAAAGTTGACATTTCACAAATCGGTTAAGTTTTGGAATAGTTAGGAAAACTTGAAGTGTTTGAAAAAGTGTCAAGGAATACTTATAAGAAAAGTGAACAGAGGTGGAGAAAAACAAATCAAACTAAATTAAATAAAAGAAATGTTGAAGCATATCAAAAAAAAATTTATGTTTTTTTGTATAGGTTTTATTAACGTGGTCGTGCACCTTCACATTGAAAAAATAAATAAAGTGTTAATACATAACAGGCCCACGTACGGTATGGGAGGAAGTCCTAGCTGACTAAGAGCGAGCGTCATGGAAATCAAAATAAGAGGTCAAACAGTGATAAAATTTACATTCTAGAAAAAAAATCGGTTAAATTTTGAAGCTATGAAAGTATGAAATTTTTGAAAAAGTAGTTTGATCGTTGATAAAAAATGCAACGACTGAACTAAATACTTTAAATAAGCTACGACAAACAGACATAACTGGATTTTTTATTTCGATTTAATCACTTTGAAATGTCTTTAAAAAAAAATCCGAATTAAAATACTTGAAAATCGCTTCTCAAAAAATCGAGTTATCGGCATTTAAATGTATTTTAACATCACTTATAGACATCAATTCCTATGACATTCAGGAATAGTCTATAGTCAAATTTACTTAAATAAATTCTAAAACATTAGGTTGTCCATAAAGCGAATTCAACCTACCCATTAGATCCATCCAACTGTATATCAAACTGGTTTTATAGACCAGAATATTGAATCGCTTGTAGTAAACATCGAGGAGCATTGATCGATTCTCTGGACGCCCGGATGTTCTGTCACTGGCATTGACTCTTTGCCAGGGACTTTGGAGACGTTTACGGACATCATTGATCAGGGTCAACGATTTGCAGTTGTGCAGACATTCACAGATGAGACCCGTTTCGGCCTGGGCCACATAAGAATGCTCTCCAGGTTGTTCGTAGTTCTCCAATCGATGATTATTAGCTGCCAGACAGGGCAGATCCTTCAGCTGGCAGGCAACATGATCCGATGGGGGATAGAACAAGTCCATAGTACAATTGCAATAGCGCAACATATACAATTGTTGACATTCCGCAAAACAGTTTTCCATCATATATTTGAGGCCCTGTAGTGTGCGAATATTATCGGTAACATGCTCATAATCCTGCAGACACATCCTCTGCTGGCTGGGCATGGATAAGGTACCTTCGTCATAGTAGTGATAAACGGCCCTGATGCCTATGGTGCTGTCCATATCCGGCAAGACCTCAATGGGAAAATCGAACCACACATTTGGTTCCAAGACATTGAGCTAGTTTATTTAAAAGGGTCAAATGTTAGGCTTGCTCGGTACAAATGTGCAAAAATAAAAACCCAAACTCAAAATTGCTTTCTCACTAAGATTACTAAAGTCCAGCAACTCAAACTTATTTCGAGTTAGATTAAACATGGAATTGTTTTAGAATTTTCACATATAAAATATTCTGAAATGAGTATTCGGAACATAACTCAACACCATACCTGTTTATTAATGATTAGTAATCATAATCATTAGTTATTAAAATATTTTTGCTTAAGAGTCGATTAAATTACGATTATTGTCAATTTTGCCCAATTATTTAATGATTACGATTACAAAAAATTAAAAATAATCTAAAATTATTACAATTATTCAAAAAAAATCAGAAAAAATCCAAGATATTCTAAAATAATCATTTTGAATATTCGGATTAATTTTGATTTTTTTTCTGATTATTTTTAATTGTTTCTGATTATTTATGACAATTTAGTATAAATAAAATTATTTTAAATTTTCACAATCAAAGTAGCCAAAATAATCAGAAAAAATCAAAAATAATCCGAAATAATCAGAAAGATTATTTTTTATTTTTTCAGATTATTTTTGAATAGTTGTAATAATTTTTGATTATTTTTTATTTTTTGTAATCGTAATCATTATATAATCACAAATTTTTCAACAGTGAATTATATAGTCACTTCGATTATTTCCAAAAATTATCTAATTGATTAGTAATTCTAATCGAAATTTAACAGGTATGCTCAACACTTTACTTTGAAATATTTAAGTATGAAAGTTAGTGAAGAGTATGAAGGTAGTAAAGTCAAGCAAGAACCAGTTGCGAATTCTAAGCAAGACTTAACCCATTAACGGCTAATGGGTATTTAAATACCCAAAAAAGTATTGACACTTTAAAAATTCTAGCTCGGGGCATGTGAGAGATATCGAGGCAAACTTTATTTCATAGTAAAGAGAAATAATAAAAATATAAGTATAAAATTTGAACAGTTTAGTTATCCTTGTTATACTTGTAGTTTTTTACAGGTGAATATCTAGCTATTTTTCTGCATACAAAATGTTATCGAAAATAGCTGAAAAATGTATGGAAATCGAAAAAATTAAATTTGAAGATAAAAATTTTTTTTTTGTTTCTTTCAACTTCTATGGTCTTCTAGGCACACATTTCCAAATTTCGTCAAAATCGTACCAGCCGATCTATGGGCAGCCATTAATGGGTTAAAGCATATTGATTTATATAAAAAATTTTCGTATTTCTAGAACATTTTCTAGCTAAAGTTGATTTAAAATAAATAAATAATAAGATTTAATATACTTGGTTAAGGTATTTTCCTGCTCTATCAGGTATGGATTATAGGAATCAAAATCAAGTTCATACGAAATTAATGTAAGTATGTTTTTTTCGCTGTGTACGCACCAGAAAGCCTTTGATCTCCGAATTGTTCGGCGCATGTTGAGCCTCATTTAGTTGGAGACGGACCATCAGACCAGAGCCGGATTCAATTGCCACAATGGCACGTTGCTCCACTTCGTTAAAGGCCAGGCAGGCGCCATAGGGCAACCTTCGTGGCCTAAAGAGTTCACAACAATCTACAGATTTGGTTTGCCATTTGCATTCTGTGAGCAGTTCATCACAACGCCAGGCCATCTCAATTGCAATTCGGGTAAAGTTGAGATGGTTCAACGTCTGCAGAGGCTGATCCTTTAGAGGAGCAAAGACATCGAACCGAGCAAAGCTAAGGGCATCATAGCCGGTAAGGATACGCTCCAGGAGCGGCTGCTGAGCCTCGCTTATGTTGTATCGTTGGATTATCTCCGGCAGACGAGACCAGTTCAAGCGATTCTTATTGCAGACCACAATCACGGGGAAGGCTATGTTTTGAATGGGCCAACGCGACTCTGCGATTACCGTGTGGAAGTGATGACGCTGATGTCGCTCCCCCAGCAAATAGGTTACATAGATGAGCACCGTCAAGGCAGAGATCAGCGCCAATGCCCAGAGTAAACTAAACTATCAATGTCACTATTCAAGCAGCGACTTTTCTTAGCCAACTCACCGCATTCGTCGACGCATTGGTGGCCAAAAGAGCTGATAGAATCCGTGTATGTGGGATCCGATTGTGTACCGACTGATGAACTGCATCCAGACGATGTCATAACTCGGCTGTTTTTGTGGCTGTTCTGTTTGCCAAGCATGAAGTGCCCGACGCCTTCGTATCACGGTTCTCAATTGGTGGTTCTGCATTTTCTGGTCTATATTTTTGGTGGGACAAAGCTTTTTATAGCGAACCTGCGGGATTCTTCATTGTATACCCTAACTTTATAAGGACGCTAAGCTAAACAGTTTAGGTTGGAAATGATATAAAAAATTAGTTAAATGAAATCTTAGTCATTGTTTTTTATATTTTGCGATCAATAATTTTATTTAAATATTGTAACAGTCAAAAAACTGAAGTATCAAGAATTGAGATCAATTTTATTCTGAAAATTATTGTTTAATTTTATTGCTTGAATTTTAGAACAGTGGAAAAATTTTAATAAGTATCTTATAATCTTAACTATAATATGATTTATAAAAGTAAATATTTTGGCTAAATTTATTATGAAATCTCAGAGAATGCAAAATCTTGCTCTTATTCAAATTTTGTTAAGTCTCCAGCCCGGTTGAATTAATATTTTCTTTTTCAACATCAACATCCTATCGTATTCCGTATTTTGAATCTTTCAGATAGAGTGTAAGCTATTCTCTATCACAGTTAGATATGCTCTTCCTAATCTCTGTGTGCAAATCATTTGCACTCAATTGAATTTTGTGTTTGCCCAATTAGTTTGACATATATATTGGGTACAAATCATTGATGCAAATCAAGTCAAGTCGAGTCTCCAGGGCAGACAGAACAGAATAGAATAGAATAGAACGGGCAACGATTAGGGCTAACTTGACCTGTGTGTCAAGCTGTCCCCAACGAGTTTAATAGGCGTTAAACACGTTAGCGAGAGCCCGTGACATGGCCAGCTATCTAATTATCTACAAAACATTCCGACACGTAGAGAGCACCGGCTATAAAAGAACCAAAGTGAGTGGAAAACTATTTCAGTTCAGTTCAGTTCAGTTGAGTTCTGTCAAGCCAGCCATGACTCTGGCTCATTATCCTACGACACGGCCTGAAGTGAAATCCCGGTTATTGCCGCGTCGCCATCAGCAGCTGTTGGGCCAGCTGGGCGATGCCGTCTGGCAGTTGGCCCTGAGGTTTGGCAAACGGACGACGATCCATGGTTTGGACAGACTGCTGTCATCACGTGCCAGTCGCTGGGAGCGCTTCATCTGGCTGTGCACTTTTGTGAGCGCCTTTTTGGGTGCCGTCTATGTGTGTCTGATACTGTCGCAACGGTATAATGATGGCAACTTCCAGACCGTGGTGGACAGCACGCGATATCCGGTCTATCGCATTGCATATCCGGTCATCACCATATGCAATCGAAATCGCCTCAACTGGCAGCGATTGGACCTGGCCAAAAGACGCTTCATGGCCAATGTCAGCGATGCATTGCAGCTGCAATTGTTCGAGAGAATTGTCGGCAGCTACGATGACATGTCATTTGGCCACTTTCAGTCCTTTGAGCGACTGCGAAACGAGCCCACACAGCAGCTCAGTCACGTCAACTTCAGTCTCGTCGTCGACTTTATGACCTGGACCTGTGACGAGCTGCTGACCGACTGCAAGTGGCGTCATTACCCCTACAACTGCTGCGAGATCTTCTCGAAGCGACGCAGCAAGAACGGCCTGTGCTGGTCCTTCAACTCCCTGGAGACCGTCGAGGGCAAACGCATGCAGCTCCTCGATCCCATGTGGCCCTGGCGAACGGGTTCCGCCGGACCCATGAGCGCTCTCTTTGTCCGCGTTCTCATCAACCCGGACAAACACTGGCCGCTCGGACATAATGATAAGGGCATCGAGGTGATGCTCACCGAGCCCTATGTCTGGCACAACAGTCCATACAGCGTGCCAGCCAACACCCAAACATCGATTGAAATCGAGCCCACAATCTACTTTTACGACAACGACACTCGATCTGTGAGCTCCGCTCAGCGTCAATGTGTGTTCGATGTTAGTTCATTTCAATTTTTGCAGCCTATAAGAATTTTGACTAACAGGGACTAGTACCGAAACAATTTTTAAGTGCTATAAAACTAAAATCTATAATGAAATATAATGTATAGAATATGTAATATAGTGTACAGAGTTTACGGTATTATTCTCTGTTGACAAATGGTGAAATTATACAAAAAATTACGCAATCACTTTACCTCAGGATCAT
>JBAMBL010002117.1:0-33841 GCA_037043405.1 Drosophila subquinaria | reverse complement strand
ATTATGGAAACAATTTCGAATGGAGAGGCATTTGGTGGCAGGATTGGCGTGGTGACAAGTACTCCCTTAAAACCGTGCAGATGATGATAAGACCCAAGTGCTCCTGCTCACAAAATTAAAAGACAAAAAGAATTCAATTGTTATATTTTATACAAAGACCAAATAAATACAGCTTATCACAAAGAACACAAGAAAAAAGCCCGACAAATTGCAAGGGGACTGATAAGAAAGTGAGTGTTATACATGCCACTTGTTTTAGGCTGACACAAAGGGAACAATTGACATAAAGCTGATCACCTCTTGCTCACCCCCCGGGGCAAAGAAGTCCAAGAGTCCAAAGCGAAAAGAATGGCCAGGCCCCTCTCGAATGACAAAGGAGCTAAGGGCTGAGTTAATGTAGCGAATACATACATATATTAACCATCGGCAGCATATCGCAATGATTGACGGTTCTCTGACCCCAGACCGAACCTCTCGTGCTTAAGGTTAGTCATTAATTGCAGCTCCAAATTGCGTCATCCGTTAATCCAATGGCCTGATAAGGCGAAAGCCAAGCGACTGCGACTGCGACGATGACAATTAATAACTAAAACATGAATTAAAATCACTTTTTTGCTCAATACAAGCTGAGACTTCTACACATCGAGATATTAAGCAGTAGGTTTTCAATAATATTTCAAACAAAAATTAAAAAACCAGGAATCGCAATTAAGAGCTATAAGTTCAATGAAAATAAATACGTAAAAAAATATATGGATGAATGATAAAGTTACAGACATACTTTTTCTTTGGATAGGGTATTCTGGAAAAGGATACATTCATAACAAAAAATGTGTCCTTTTCCAAGATAGCCTATCCAAAGAAAAAGTATGTCTGTAACTTTATCAATCATCCATATAATTTTTTTTCGTATTTATTATATTGTTTTTTTGTTTTTATTATAAAAATTTGAAATATTAATTAAATTTAAATATTTGTAGAAACCATTGAATATCTAATTTTTTAGACTTTTTATTATAAAAACTGAAAGGAGCTAAGATCTAATTATAATAAGTTTATTATTATATTATATTTGTTATTAGACTTAACTTGTAAATTCATTTAGGCTTTCTTTCTTTATAAATTCTTACAATATTGTTAATATGTACTGTATCTGGGGTGCCACAGAAATCTCTTTCACCTGAAAAATGACGTAAGTTTCATACAAATGTACGTCAAATTCAAGTGAAAGAGATTTCTGTGGCACCCCAGTATGTATTGTTTTTGTAAGTTAAGCACAGGAAACAATGTTTGCTTTAAAGAAATAAAAATAAAAGAAATAAATATTTTTTTCCACTTGGGTTAGACGTTGTTAAACTACAAACATATTGTTAGCTCTTTTAAAATCCCCTATGTATTTCTTACAGTGTACTCGTACCATTGATAAGCCCGCCTCTCACGAACTGAAAGAAAAGACGTATTTAAAACGCTGATAAGCAAGCAAAGCAAGCGAAAAAAAAAATGTAAAAAGCGCGCTGCAAGAATTTTAACACACATAAATACACACACACACTCACAGATTTATGTGTGCTCGTGTGTGTGTGTACATGGGTCGAATGAATTAAATACGAATACATAAAAATTGAAAACGCGTGAAACGAGTTTTTAGTTGATTTTTAGCAAGCGGCAAACGCGCAACGAAACATTCTCGAAATCGAATCCGAAATCGAGTCGGAAATTGTGAAATACCAAAAAGAGAAAGAAACCATTTAAAGAAATAAACTCAAAACACTTATCTGACATGTGTGCGCCTAAACAAAATCAGCAACAACATCAACAGCAATTTGTGCGGAGAATTGCAGGCAACTGCATAAAAAACTGATTAAAAGAAAATTTGAAAAAAGAAGAATTATAAAAAGTAAAATAAAGAGAAAATTCTATTTTTTGTGCTTGTTGAAATGAAACGCCTTTGGGGCATTTGTTTGCTGCTGGCCAGTGTCCAGGCGCTGCCCACGAGTCAGCTGAATCAGAGTTGCCGCCACTCCGGAGATGATCCCCTGGAGGAGACGCCGTGCAGCAGGGACATCAACTTGCAGTACATTCAACGGATGGAGAGTCATATGCGACCGGAGCTGGATGCCTGCCAGGATTTCCATGGTTATGCCTGCGGCAATTGGAGATCTGTGTACGGAGTTGGGGTGTCTGCCATGTCATTGAGTGGCTCCCACATCGATCAACGCTATGTGGAGCTGTTCGAGCGTCTGGTGAGGGAACCAAATGCGTCGGAGCATCGACTTCCCATGTTTCCGAAACTCTTGAGATACTATGAGAGCTGTCGGGCATTGGACAAGCCGCGTCTGCGTCGCTATCTGAACCATTTGCCGGTTCCGACCACCAATCACTGGCTGGAGCTGATGGCCATCTTGGGTAGATATGGCTGCCACGAGCACTACCTGAAGATCGAGGTGATCCAGCACAATGCCACACGGCACATGGTGGTCATCCAAGCGCACGAATTCAATCTCCGTCTGAATCTGAGCAGAACCATCTACGGATCTCTGAGGCGATACATGAACAACAAGTTGCCATCGTTGTCCCAGCTGCGCATTCAGTTCAGGCAGCTGGAGGAGACACTCGAGCGACTGGCCAGACCCAAGAACATCAACAGCGACGAGGAGACGCTCACCGTGTACACAGTGGAGCAGCTGCAGCGGGATCTGCCGGCTCTGAACTGGACACATGCCCTTGAGCTGCAATTGAATGGCACATACGAGGCGAGTCATCAGCTGCTGGTGGATGAGCTGCCCAGACTGCGACAGCTGATCGAGCATCTCAATCAGTCCGATCCGCGTCTGCTGCAGCTCTACAGCCTGTCGAGATTCCTGCAGCATCTGATGCAGCTGCCACACAATCCAGGGACCAGTCGAACCAGCTCCAACTCCAATTCGGCTGTCAGCTGTGTGCAGCACATGAGGAAGACACTCTACCTGCCCATGAACTATGCCTATGAGATCACCTACTACGCCCAGCAACGAGCTGCCGATGAACGCGTCATCTTTGGTGTCTTCGAGGAACTCAAATCCCAGCTGGCCCAGCAAATTAAGGAGAATGAGTTAAGACTGGAAGCCAACTTGCTGGAGGCATTCCAACAGAAGGTGCAGGGATTGCGTCTCAACGTTGGGAATATGCCACAGAATGCGACTGATCAGTTTTATGCAGATTGCGAGCAACATTGGCAAGTGGGCACCGATTTCTATCGGAATCACTTGGAGAGCCTGCTGCACTACTATGGCCACCTGGCGGAGCTGGAGCGCAGTGAGAATGCGACGATGCGGCAGTTGGCGTACAGCTTCAATCATCATGGTCCCACGCTGCTGGACAACATCGACGCCACTCCGTATTTCTACTGCCTGAGCAGCATCATCATCATGCCGTATGCGTACGTGCAGCTGCCCTTCTTCCACGCCCAGTTCTGGCCAGCGCTGCTCTATGGCGACCTGGCCAACACCCTGGGCCACGAGATGTTCCACGCCTTCGACACGTACTTTGTGGACTACGATGCTCAGGGCGTGCTGCGCAACTACAGCGATCAGCTGCGACTGAACAGTCGCTATGTCTCAGGTGTCAACTGCCTGAACGACACCGATGTCATCATGCTGAACGAACGCACCGCGGACATCAGCGGCACGCGACTGGCCCTCAAGACGTACATGCAACATCCCGCGGAGCGACGCCACAATGGACACTTGTATTTCCTGCAATTCGCGCAGTTCTTTTGCGGCGAGGAGGCGGACATCTACCACGATCCGGGCAGCAAGCGCTTGAACTACGCCCTCGCCCAGATGCCCGAGTTCGCCGAGGTCTTCAACTGCCGCCTGGGCACGCCCATGAATCCCGTCGAGCGCTGTCGATACTGGTAGCGACATCTTTCACCATATAGAAATGTAGCTGGTGTATAGCTTTAACTAGTTAGGCCAACAAGTATTGTAAATAAAAGTATGCTTAAGTAACTGCCATCTCTTTTACTCTTGCTCTCGCTCTTTCAATCTCTTTTCCATCTGTCTACTGTGGGAAACAAATATGATATTAAATATAAAGGTAGAGACTTCAAATTTGGCGTGAACCAGTTAAACTAAGGTAGAATTTTGATTTTTTCGCTATTTATAATATTATTTATATAAAGCTAGAAAATTGATATTTGGCATGACTAAAGTAGAATTTAAAATTTTGTTTTGTTATAATAAATTTTTGTTTTTTTTTATTAACTTGACCTTGTCTTCACCCCCTTCCCAATTGATATTCTGACACTCTGAGATAAAAACCGATTTTTTAATATAAATTGAGCTAAAACTAGTCGGCGGTGCTACAGTCGAGCGGTACTCGACTGTCGAAGACCCCGTACTTACTATGCAAAAGCAAACACTGCTTAAAGTCATGTAATATAAGTCGCTACAAACATTTAACGTATTTTAATATATATATATTTTCGCCCAAATATATTGAGGATACGTACATATATCAATTTACATTAAAGATATAATAAATGATTTATTAAAGCACATCATCAAATTTAACAGATGCACAAAATAAATTGATTTAAGCATTAGAGAAAGCGAGAAAGCGATAAGAGCATTTCCCACATCTCTTAACAATAAACCAAAAAAAAATCAAATATTAACATTGAATTGATGTAACTGCAACATTAATATAAAATGTCAGGAAAACATTAATAAATCTTAAAAATAAAAAAGTCTGTTCAAGCCGGGATTCGAGCTCGGGACCTACATATGATCTAAAAAGTCTGCAAATATTAAAAAAAAAATTAAAAAATTTGCTCTCGCTGGGAGTTGAACCCGCGACTAATTGCTAATTTACTGGGAACTTTGCCCCTTAGGCCACCGAAGCCAACTTTACAAATGCAAAATGCAGATATGTTAAGACTACAATGATTTATTCTTTGCCAGTTATGATTTCTGCAACATCATTTTAAAATTTAATAACATTAAAAAAAACATTTGGGGATCATCTGCTAACAACTTAATTTTATTGGTCAAATATTAAATACTAACATTTTGAATTGATAAAAATGCAACACTTATATAAAATATCAACATAACACAAAAAAATTGATTTTAAAAACAAAAAAAATTTGTCCGTGTCAGGATTTGAACCCGCGACCCCCTGTCACAACTGACAATGTAAGCAAAAGAGTAGGCGTCTTTACACGTTGCGCCACAGTCGCTCTTTGAAATATATTGTCCAGTAATAGATTTCATTGTTACTGGACTGTAAGTCAAAAGTAATTAATTGTATTCATTGATTGTTGTTGTTGCTGCTAAAGTATGGCAAATAAAGGAGAATTTAGTTGTTCAATATCTTCTCTGTTTATTATCCGATCGCGATGAAATTTTCAGCAAACATGGAAAGTAACAATATCTTCGTCTATGCTTAATAAGGAATGTCTATCTTTAAAATTGTCCTTATAATTAAGATTTTCTAATTTGTGGGCGTTTAAGGGGGCGTGGCCAAAATCTAAAACAAACTCGATCTGCTTACAATATAGACGCACCTACATACCAAGTTTGAAGTCCCTAGCTTTTATAGTCTCTGAGATCTAGGCGCTCTTACAGACGGACAGACGGACAGACGGACAGACGGACAGACAGACATGGCTATATCAACTCGGCTGTTGATGCTGATCAAGAATATATATACTTTATGGGGTCTGCCACGCCTCCTTCTGCCTGTTACGCACATTTTTTTTTGTGACAAAGTTAATAGACCCCTATACTTTTTTAAAGTACGGGGTCTAAAAATACACATTACCAGCATATGGAATAATTGCACAATAAAACACAAATACTGAAAATCTCTACTAAAAATTAACTATATACACATTGTTTAACTTTTTCATATTAATTCTTTTTTACTTTGTTATCAAAACAATTGCAATTGGCGCTTTTTTCAGTTCACATGGTAATTATGAATACTAAGAAAAGTTACAGAAAATTAAAAAGAAATATACTTTTTGTTTTAACTTAAGCATTCAGATTTAGAAAATTAAAAAAAAAGTCCAGATGCTGACAAAAAAAATTGCCAAAATGTTGGCAAATTTCCCATAGTACTGTCTATCCTTGGGTTACGTGAAGCACATCAGTATGCAACACGCGCATAGGCTCACAGAAATCTTTGACAGCCAAACAGTTGGTAAGCTGGGACTGTCGGAGATGACGATGGGAATGGGGATGGTGATGGGAATGGGAATGGGGACCAGGATGAGGGCAAAGGTAACTCGCAGCCAGCGAAACAAGTTAATTTTCAATTACGTGCACAACGTGCGGAGCGAAGCAAATGTTGAAAGTCTCTCTGACTGTCTACAACACAACTAAAACAAAAAAAAAAGAAGCTAGACAAAAATGTAAGTATCCGATCGCCGAAGATTTAAAACCCTTGCAGAGCCCAGTTTTAAATTTTCAAGTGATCGTTTCTGTGAAAGTTATAAAATACAGTAGTCAAATTTTAGCCAAGCTTGTTAAGACTGAGTAAGACGACGCGAGGGTATTAAAATACAGCTACAATTAATTTCAATTCATTTTAAATACTTAAAGAACACCGCAGTAAATATTTTCGAACTCTTTCTAACAGAGTTCTTCCTAATTAACTACATTTTTAATTAATTTGGCGGTTCATTGGTATTGATAAAAAGTAGTGCAAATGAATTTTTATCTAACTGGCATTGAAAAAAGTATTGCTAGTGAAAAATTGTAAATACTTTTCATTTTCAATGTCAATTAAAATTTGTCAATTGGCATTAAGTATAGGAAAAGATAATTTTAATTCAAATAAAAATTATTTTTTTTTGGAAAAACTAAAAAAATTTGAAATATTTAGAAAAGTGGAACAAAAATTAAGAAAAATATGAAAAATTGTTTTTACAATAGTTTTCCCGTTGTACGATAGTTTTATACGATATCGTATTTAATTGGCATTTTAAATGATTTGTAATTAAAATTTTCCACTAGCAATACTTTTTTCAATTCTATTTAAATTAAATTTCATTAGCAATACTTTTTTTATTAAATTGTGATATAAAGCTTGGAGCTGCAAAATGATTGAATTAAATGGACTAACTAAATAGCCACTTTCTTCTTAAGTGAATTATTTGTATATAATTGATTAGATTGATTAAATAAATACTAAATTTATAAAATTAACTTATGCTTGAATTTGATTAAATATGTTTGTATTTTTCCCAAGAAATAGCAATGGAAATTTAATTCAGTAATAAAATATTTTTCAGCTGATGATAGAAATAAATGTTGTCTGTCAATTTGAGAGAAACTTGCAGAGCATTGGAAAAACTACCAAGGGGAAATATGAAATGCAGAGGCAGCATAAAGCAAAGAATGTTCTCGCTGGCAGCGTCATGCATTGAAATCAGGCAGAGATAGCGCACAGGCACTGAGAGTATCGCCATGGCACATACAGACACATATCAATACACACTTACGCATGCATAGCATAAACACATATACAGATACATACATATATATGTAGGCATCACATATGCTCAGTCCGTGTGCGTGTCTTGTTTGCCGGCACGCTTTTTATTTATTTGCTAATTAACGCGCTTCCTGTGCAGAAGTTGAGGCTGAAGCTGAATTCGAATCTAGAGCTCAACGCTGTCGTTGTCGTTGCCGTTGTCGCTGTCGCTGTAGATATTTTCACTTGGCAACTTGTTGAAGGTCGCTCTCTGGCATATTACTCATACGCCGCATGGTCCCACCCAGTCACCTGGCAACCGCAGCCGGCGCTCCACATTAATAGACCATTAACAAGGCACCAACAGTAGAAGCTGCACACGTGATTCAAATTACAAATACACAAATACAATAGCTAATGCCAGGACCACAGCAAAGTGAACCAAAGCCGAGATGTCAGCAGACTGCGCTTTGGACTCTGCAGGTGCCTCAAATGTTAATTAAGTGATTCCAGCAAAACACCAATGACGACTTTGATGCTCTACGGGATATTTCCGAGTAACATATAATTTTATAGTATTTACAACTTACGGAATGATTTGCAATTTCAACTGTGAGAGTGCAAGAAAATCAACATTGAAGTGCATTGAGCAATGGAATGATGAAATCGACTGCACTCATTACAGATAAAGACACTATAGAATTATGTTACATGATTGTGCAACTTGTATTGATTTCATTAAGTTAAAGCTAAATATAAGGTCAAATTTCGATTCGATGCTAATTGGAGTTGGTAATAATTAAATTCAATTTGAATTTATATCTAAAGATATTCTAAGAAATGTTCAATGTGTTGAAATGTTGTTTTATTTAATCAAAAAATTTTCAATGAAAAGTTTAAATCAACATTTCATAAGATTTTATTTTTCTAAACTTCCATAACTCGAACTTCTATAACTCGAATTTCTCTGTAACTTGAGTTAAATGAGTGGCAGTAAAATTAATAAACTTAAGAAAAATAGCTTTTTAAGTCGAATATCTCCATAAATGGAACCTTATCTTTGGTTAATGGTGATTCGAACTTAGGGAAGTTTTTATTCACTTTATATAGTTAAGCCACAAAGTCAAATTTCGCTGCCATATACTTTCATATTTAATTTCTAAGCTAAGAAAAGAATTGTTAATTAAACATTTTGATTTATATACTTCCACATTATATGTATATCTCACGTATATCTAAAGTATAACTATTAAATAATCTACGGAATGTTCAATACTTTTGCGTAATTTCATTAAATCAAATTCATTCATATACTACTGTGGGCAAAAAGTATCGGGAATTTTAAATTTAAAAAATTTTGGGATTCCAATTGGAACAAATGTTTGTACTTTTAGGTTGGCACTACTATCATTAACATCTGTGCAAAATTATACGTTAAAATATTCATTAGTGTTTAAGCTACGATTAGTTTGGTACGACGCCAAATGTGCATTTGGCGATTTTAGTGCCAAAAAACGGTCAATTTCATCGAAAAAAGCCCCGCGTAGAAGTGAGTGAAACAATGTTTTCTGACTACCAGGACAAGATAAAACGCATTATTACGGGCGATGAGACTTGGATCTACGCTTACGACATGGAAATTACCGATCAATCGAGCGAATATCGGCTAAAGGTGAGCCGAGACCGAAAAAATCGCGTCAAATTTGCTCAAAAATCAAGGTCATGTTGACAGTTTATTTGGATTATCGTGTTGTAGTTCATTATAAATTCCTTCCGACCGACCAAACTGTCAACAAGGAATATTGTTTGAGAGATTTGCGTCGTTTGCGCGAAGCTATGCGTAAAAAGACGCCAGAACTATGGGCTGACAACTCATGGTTCTTGCAACACGATAATGCGCCCTCTCATACTGCCCCTGTTCTTCGTGACCATTTTGCCAAAAACTCGACCAAAATTTTCCCACAGCTACCTTTTTCGCCTGATTTATCTTCGTGTGACCTCTGGCTATTTTCTAAGCTCAAAAGACCACTCCGAGGACACCGTTTCGAGTCGATTGAGGAGATTCAACCAAAATCGCCAATTGCACTTTTGGCGTCGTACAAAACTAATCGTAGCTTAAACACTAATGAATATTTTAACGTATAATTTTGCACAGATGTTAGTGATAGTAGTGCCAACCTAAAAGTACAAACATTTGTTCCAATTGGAATCCCAAAATTTTTTAAATTTAAAATTCCCGATACTTTTTGCCCACAGTAGTATGTACTTCTAATCAGCTAGTGTCATTTTACTAATTTGTCTGTAATCTGTGGGTATTTAGATTAAATCTAAAATATATGTGAGTATATAGTATATATTCATATATGAAATACTGAGACAAACCCATTGACTTCATCAATTTGAATGAATTGCGAGCAAACGTTGTTGTGTAATCCATATGCCCAGCATTGCGGTTTGTCTGCTTTTATGCGCATTTATGGAATGTCTGTCTGTGGCTCGGATTGTCTGGCTGTGTGTTGACTTAATGTTAAGTCGGCAGTTTGTACCGTCGCCGGGTTTGAGTTCCCAGTTTGCTGGGCTTGCGGTTTTCTCGAATCGCCGGCGACTCGCGCGACCACACAAATTGATATTCCATGTGCGATTTGTGAACTGTGTGTATATTGTGTGTGTGTTTGGGCGTCTATACGTATGTGTGTGTGTATGAGTATGCGGCTTATCAGTTAGCTATTT
The DNA here is from genome assembly GCA_037043405.1 of Drosophila subquinaria. Classification (NCBI taxonomy): domain Eukaryota; kingdom Metazoa; phylum Arthropoda; class Insecta; order Diptera; family Drosophilidae; genus Drosophila; species Drosophila subquinaria. Next base: position 23,650 of record JBAMBL010002117.1, on the reverse strand, counting down.
CATTCATTCATGTAAGTCAAATTAGTTGTCGTGGCTGCTCTGAATCGTTTAATAATTAAGTTTAATTTTAAACTGCTTAGTGGGCACTTCACGTGTCCAAGTGACGCAATTTGAGCGATGAATTGCGTGTAGGCAAACCACTGAACCGCTCAACCACCGAACCGATAAAATGAGCACAGCCAATGGGCGCACAGCACGCCACTCGCTCACTACTAAACTATAATAATAATTAGTTCAATCCGGATACGGAACTATTTCAACTCTGCGATTTGTCACGTGTGATTGTTGCTGTCCGGTCGCCAGATCTCACACTGTCCACCAGACACGTGTTGTCAGTTTGCCCAAATATTGATTGTTTTTATTGCAAATGTGATGAATTGAATTGGCGCATTGCCAATTACAAAAAGCCTCGCCTTTTGCAGTGAAACAAAATTGTGAGATAGATTCTGCATCATATCACATTTAAATTTTATGAGGCAAGCTTATACAGAGGTGGTCAAAAGTATTTACACAACGTGCATTTTTTGAGCTTTCAACTTTGATTGCTTATTGCTGCTGCTTATGAACTCAGATAACAAAATAACGGTTATTGGCGTGTTTCTACATCCATGCAGAAGCAAATGAAAGAAAAATTAGAAATTATAACGGTTCAGGGGATTAGCAGAGAAGCATTGAAATGATGCTTATCAGTTGTCAAAAGTATTTACACACATTTAATTCGCGTCAAAATTATTTACACACAACTTATTTAATTATTTTTTATGTTAAATATTCAATTTAAAAAAAATATTTTATTACTATATTATTAACCCAACTAATATTATAAAATATTTTTTATTGATATTTAACATAAAAAAATTAAATAAGTTGTGTGTAAATAATTTTGACGCGAATTAAATGTGTGTAAATACTTTTGACAACTGATAAGCATCAGTTCAATGCTTCTCTGCTAATCCCCTGAACCGTTATAATTTCTAATTTTTCTTTCATTTGCTTCTGCATGGATGTAGAAACACGACAATAACCGTTATTTTGTTATCTGAGTTCATAAGCAGCAGCAATAAGCAATCAAAGTTGAAAGCTCAAAAAAATTCACGTTGTGTAAATACTTTTGACCACCTCTGTATCATTTTAGATTTACCTTAAATATTTTATTTATCTTGTAATGTTTGCTGTTGCTCAAAGAATGTTTATGTTACTAGCAGGGATTAAAACCATAACCGAAACCGTAACCTTTAACCGGTAAGATCCAATTGAAATTTAAAGCCGTAACTGAAATCGAAACCGGACAACATTTTTTTTTAATTTGACCGTGACCTTAAAACCGAAACTCTGTAAGCCGAAATAACCGTTTAGTAACCGTTTCATTTATGAGGGTTAATTTCGGTTTTTCAAACATCAAAAAAAAAATATTTTTCATTTTAAATATTGATTTTAGTTTTCTTATGTCTAATTTTAAATTTTCATAGCACTAAATCAGCGCAAATAAAATAAATTTGTTAAATTATATATTTTAATTGTTAGGATGTAACTAAACTACATAAAACTGAAGAATATGTGAAATAAATGTGTGATTGAAACATTAAGAAAGTAATTAGGGTGTTCACTTTACCCTAGCAGCGTTGCAGATTGAAAACGTTGCAAGCTTGCTACGGGAACAGCGCTTTATGTGGAAAGCGTTGCACATAACCATAGTGTGCTGTTTTTTGTTTACATTTTTTTGAATATGTTCAACGCTTTCCACATAAAGCGCTGTTCCCGTAGCAAGCTTGCAACGTTTTCAATCTGCAACGCTGCTAGGGTAAAGTGAACACCCTAAATGCCTTTTTAATTATTAATATTATATAGTTAATATACAGTCGAACTTCCCTAACTCGGACTTCCCTAACTCGAAGTCTCCCTAACTCGAACATTTTTCTCGGATAATGGTGATTCGAGTAAGGGAAGTTCGCAAAGAAATTTTTCTTTTGTGAACCGAAACCATACCGGTATTTCAAAACCGAAACATACAAAAACCGTCTCACCGTTACGAAACCTTTATTCAAAGATAACTATAACCGAAAACCTAAATGCGAACAAAACCGAAACCCTAACTGACACCGGTATTCGTTTCGGTTTTAGTCCCTTGTTACTAGCCAACATTAGAGTTCTTTTTTATTTTTGATAAAACAAATTTTTGTAAAAACTTTCAAGAATCTATTTAATTTAACCAGAGCTCGCAAAATTTGCTCAATCAGTTTTTTCTAGGCTGTCTGCTCACCAAAAAGACAGAAAAAACTAGAGCAGACTCGCTCACCCTTTAAAAAAAAACCCATATTTATGTTACTTTTGTGCTTTGATCGAAATGAGCACAAACAAAATTGAAGTGTTACTTCGATTCCCTTTGCTTAGGTGTCAGCTAGTAACTGGGTTTTTTATGACCCCATACAAATAGGGACCACTTTTTGCGAGATCTGAATTTAACCGATCTTGGATTCCATTTTTTTTTAAAGAATCTAATTGCTCAAAAGCGTAGCTTAGATTATGATCAACAAGGTTATAAAGAAATAATAATACATAATTTTTTTCGAAGTGCATTCCATTTTTTTTATCGTTCCACTAATTCTTTAGTTTATTATTTTTATACCCTGGGGGTATATTAAGTTTGTTCAAAAGTATGTAACAGGCAGAAGGAAGCATCTCCGACCCATAAAGTATATATATTCTTGATCAGCATCAACAGCCGAGTCGATATAGCCATGTCCGTCTGTCCGTCCGTCCGTGTAAACGAAAGGATCTCAGAGATGGTAAGAGCTAGGACCACCAAATTTGGAATGAAGACTCCCTATAATGTCAGGCAGAATAAGTTTATGTTAAAATTTTGCCACGCCCACTGTGAGGGGCGTAATTCATAAAAAACTGACAGCACCTTTTATTTTGGCTTTTAAGTTATTTTTTTTTATATCAACGGATGTGGAATCATGCCCAGAAGCTAATCACCAACTTTCATCCCGATTGGGCCATAAATAGTGTAGATATTAACAATTTTGTCCGAGGTATTTTAATGGCAATTCTATAAATAGAATAGAATTAATGGTCAATTAATTCGTTTTACATTTCCTCTGCAAGAATGTTTATCGAATTTGTCATCCTCAATCCAAGTTGCGGCGTGGTGGAAGTGATAAGTGCTCGGCAAGCGAAACGGGAGACCGAGGTTCGAGTCCCGGTTGTGTCGATGCAAATAATTTTTAATTATTATTTTTTTTTTTATTATTTTTATTTTCTTATTTTTAAAATTGGTTTAAATCACTTATCTTATTGTACATGTATGTAGCTGCCACAAAAACGATAGGTCGATATTTGAGGATAAGTACAAGAATTGCATGTGCATCTAATCTTCGGCATGCCGAAGCCTAGGCCCAGGGTATTTTACTGTCGAGTGCACTCGACTGATCCGCTTGTTATTTTCGCAAAAGTATACTTTCCAATTTGTACTACACCTAGTTACATCTTTATAAATACATATGCTGGGGTGCCACAGAAATCTCTTTCACCTGAAAAATGACGTAAATTTCATACAAATGTACGTCAAATTCAGGTGAAAGAGATTTCTGTGGCACCCTAGTAGTTGTGTGATAACATAATTCCCTTAATCTACCCACAAGAGAAGCCAGTGATCCGATATTTTTGCCCGCTTTCTTCTATTTAACCGCAATGTTTTCCAAATCAAATGCTCGAAAAGCCAGACAGTGCCAACAACAAGAACAACAACAACAAGAAAAACAAACAAACAATAAACAGAGAAAGCAACAGAGTCTGCGGCTAAATTCGCACGTTCAAGTGTCAGTGACAGCGGCGACAGCGTCTCTTGTCGCACTGTTTGACACTGTGTCCACTTTGCTTCAACACATAGAACGCCAACTCCCCTTCTTCTAACTCCAACTCTTTCTCTTGCTCCATCTCCAGTTACCCAACAATAACAACAACAACAACGTGTTTATTAAACGGCATTTCTGGCCATTTCAAAAAAGTCAACGGCAACAACAATTTTTGTGGTTCGCCACATTGTTCGTAAATGTTTTTGGTGTTTGCTGCGATTGAAATTGTTATTGTTGTTGCTGTTGCTGTTGTTATTATTGCTGCTGATTTGTTTACCAACTGTCGCAGTGTTTGTCTGTTATTGTTGGCCTCCTCATTGTTATGCCTTTAAAAGAATGCACACACAAACAAAATCGACTACACATGCAGAAATTCACAGGCCTCTCGATAAATTGTTTTACGAGTATATTCGATATTCACACATTGAAGGCAACCATTTAATTAGCTATGTGCAGTATTTTAATTAAATTCTGTAAACATTTATAAACTCTAACCTTTAATTTTGGAGGCTGCTGATAAGCGAATCGCATAAAATGTCAGCTGAGTGTCAGCCGAAGAGACGAGTAATCTGTGCACAATGGGGACTTTCCTATTTTTTTCAAACAAATTATTGTTAAATTTATTTTTTTTATAAAAAAACCTTACTTTGAATCACTGTGGATGTCAGTCCGTACATACAAAGTATTTGTAGTGTATAAAAGCTAGTGAAAACCCGCAGAAATCTTAGTTCAATCTGATTCGGTGAGCAAGAGTATTAATAAATAAAACCAATAAATTCAATGCAGAGTCTACTTGGCCTTTGTTTCGGATTGATCGCATGCCTTCAATCAAGCAACGGAGCAACGGTAAACCAACAAGTGAGATACATCAAATAAATAAAATTGATTTAAAGTTATTGCAAATATTTGTTTCCCATGAAAACAGAACATTACCAAAGTCGTCCAAAATGTATTCCAAGTTGAGGAAAAAACGCCATTTGCATTAGGCGTGATACTTGTCAGTGTAACCCGGGCTATTTAGAAGAGAAGGGAGTTTGTCAACCAATTTGTTCACAAGGATGTGAACACGGCACTTGCATAGCTCCTTATGTGTGTATATGTCACGCAGGCTACTTATGGGATCGGAAGATTCAGAAATGTCAACCTATGTGTAATCCAAAATGTACACGAAATGCCTTTTGCAGTGCACCCGATGTCTGTACTTGATCTAAGGACTATATAGAAGAGAATGGCGTCTGTCGACCACTGTGCTCACATGGATGTGGTGCCCATGGTCGTTGCGTGGCACCCGAAAAATGTGACTCCACTGGCTTGGGCTTGGGCTATGCTCGGCAGAGGCAATCCTTACCTCACACCTTACCTCATACTTTGCGCCAGCAATAAAATGTGGTTTATAGAAATGGTTTAGTTCTTAAATAAATCATTCTAGTGACTCAGCGATTGAGCTGGCAAATTACTGAGATGAACTTGTTAACACTGTATTTATTTAACCTATTTTGAATGCGATACATAAATTAATGAAAGATCTGCATAAAATTAAAAATTATTATACATTTCTGAAATATGCCCACCTTTAATTAGAAAGTAATTATAAAACCATTTGTGTTTTTATTTCGTTGGGCGTTGACGTATTATGCTTATACGTTTGAAAAAATAAAGAAGATAGAGAGTTACTAACAAATTAATTAATTCTAAAGTTATATAAGCTTAATAAGTTAGTAGCGTTTGTAGCAAAGTTTATAGGTAGGAAATGGAGTTAGCATTGGAAAAAATATAAAAAGTCATTGGTAAATTTTATAATTGTACCAAATCTCCCTTACTAATAAAAGAGCTGATAAATAATTTTTATCAATAAGGTGAAGATCCCGATCAATCAGTATTTTCCAGGAATCTTTCGGACCGCTCAGTCAAATCGATCATATCCAACAATTCGAGCAAGGGAGTGCAACCATAAAATGTTTTGAATCATTTAGAGAAAACAATTCCTTTTAAATGCATGTTATTTTAGCACATAACCTCTACATGGTAATTCCAAAAAATATTGCATTGTTTTTGGGGAATTCTATACTACGTAAATAATTATCGCCAATTTTATTCAGTCTTTATCATCCAAATTTTTTGACTCATTTAAATAAATACGCTTTTTATTATTTTTTAAAATAATCAAATAAAAATATAATATTTATTGCTTTTGCAAATAACTATTGAGATGGGAAATTTTAAATCTAAATCAGCGTTTTTAAACTAACAAATGCTGCATATTTAGTATTAAAGGTGGTTGTTTTTATGTCAAAATATTTATGTTAGAAAACTCAATACTAAAAACGTAATTACAAGCAATTGCATATAAATTATTTAAAGTAAGTAAACAATATTGATAGATTCCCAATAAAAATAATAACAAAACAAATTGAAATATTTTGACATAGTCAATGGTTTCTTTCAACGCTTCTAGACGTACACAATATAGAAATTAAATAAAATATTATAAGAAAATATATATTTATCTCTGTAAGAAAAGCGTTGATTATAATAATATAAATCAATTTTTAGGTCCTGAGAGCGCAATTGCTCTTTGTCCCATACTTTAGTTGAACGACATACAAATAAGTATTTTAAATAAACAGAATTTACAAAATCTACAATAATAAACGCAGTAAATGTTAACTGTAATCGGTGAACAGTAAACAGTGAATACAACAAATAAACAACATGCAAAATTACACACAAATTTGCAACGTCCAGCAAATATTGATGCACACAAAAGTATGCAATCATTTATTGAATTTTTCACGGTACTCAACCGGCGATTTCTGATAGAAATTCATCGGTCAAGTTCGTAGAGCTAAAAATGATTGGTGCTCGAATAATAAACACCCTACAACTGTAAGATATAAAGTATATAAATGAGAGCTTAAACAGTTGGTCCCGACATCAATTTGTAATATAATAGATGGAGTAACTGATACTAAAATTAATACTTTAAATTTGTCTGGTTAATATTTGTAACGATATTATATTGCCGATGTTCTATTGCCGATATTCTATTGCCGATATTCTATTGCCGATATTCTATTGCCGATATTCTATGTGCTACTTTTCCCGACGTCAATATGGACACGTTTCATTTTGACGATATCTGTCCCTGATTCTGCCCTATTACCTATTTGCAATGGTTACAGTAGTATTTGTGATTACGTGTGTGTGTGTGTGAGTCTGCCTGTTATAGAGTGCAATTAAATAACGTTCAAAGGGAGCCGACGAGACATTTAATGATGACGATATAAACAGCACTGCGTTCTCTGGTTTCATATGCAACGGTCAGTTGATTAATCATGTTGCCAACTCGTTTTGAGTGTGTATATGTGCGTGTGTGTTGACATAATTGCACCATATGAACAAACAGAGGGCACACGAAATGCGTAACAAGCTTTTGAAGCCCAAAACGTGCTTGAGAGCAAAACTTTCGATGCTCGACGCTCGTTGCCATCTTTAATTGCAGTTTGCACACTGCGCCCAAAAGTCGACTACTTTTTTTCCTCTCCTTTCCGTCGCTCTGTTTACAAATTTACAGTGCCCCCAAAAAATATATCGCCATACAATTTTAATTAGTTTTGACAATACGCCTCCAACCATGTTTCCCATCTAAATGAAAAGCTGACAGCAGATTTTCAAGTCACGCAGACGAGATGGGATGATGATGCTAACGATGATGATGATGATGATGAGATGATTTCGTCATCAGCATCATCAGCTGACTTTAAAGTGAGGACAAAGGACAAATAAATATGTGCACGGATAAAATATATACCTACATTTGTATATATGTATCTGCGATGGCCGCTCATGTTAGCAAATACATATATGAAAAGCGACTTCGTCAGCGTCAGGTCAGCGTTGATTATTGTCAAACAGCGAGCGAAGAAAAGCAGCTGGAAAACAGTTGACGACGCGTCGTCGTTGTTGTACTCGTAGTTGTCGTTCTGCTTTACAACAACCATGATCGTTGAGTGGAAGTCAACATATAGTAAACCAAACAGAAAGACAGTAAAAAGAAATTACAACACATCATGGAAGACTTGATTGTACCCTATATTAAATTGGATAATATGAAGCCAACTTACAACCGGTTTCCATTTATGATATAAAACGAAATTTAAAAAAATTAATCATGTTAAATTTGTAGAAAACTGTTGGAAATCGATTTGCTTTGAGCCAATTTTTTTTTATTAAGATCTAAGTATTAGAAATTAATCGACGCATGTCCTATGTCTTATGTCCAATCGGCTACATAAATTATTTATTTTATTTATTTATTTATTTCTTTATTTATTTATTAATTTGTTTAGTTATTTATTTATATTTTGATTTATTTATTTCTTTTTTTATTTCTTTACTAATGTTTTTCTTTATTTATTTATTTTTTTATATTATATTTTAATTAGTTTATTTTTTTTTTTATTTTTTTTTTTTTTTTTTTGGTTTTTTTTTTATTTATTTCTTTATATTTTTTATTAATTAATTTATTTATTTATTTATTTCTTTTTTTTGTATTTATTTTTATATATTTTTTTCTTTTCTTTATTTATTTATTTAATTATTTAATTATTTATTAAGTTCTTTTATTTTATTTATTGATTAATTTATTTAATTATTAAATTGTTTATTCAATTAATTATTTTATTATTTAATTGTTTAATTTTTTAATTATTAAATTATTTAATTATTTTATTATTTAATTATTTAATTATTTTATTTTTTGATTAATTTATTTATCATTGCACGACTAAGAGCTGTCGGCAAAATAATATTAAAGGAAAGATAAATTTTTAATGTGACTTTTTTAATCCCAAAAACAAAAACTTCTTTTGCTAATTTTCAAGAGCATAGAAACCGTTTAAATATAAATTTTTATAGGCTAGACAATTAAGAAATTTTAAAATTAGAAATCGTCGTGAGCTTACAGTAAGCATAATCCTTAAATGACCAATGGTCTACTGAAAACATTAGGGTATACAACCAGAAAGAGAGAGAGGGAGAGAGGGATAAAGAGAGAGAGAGAGAGAGAGAGAGAAAAGGAGAGAAGTAAAGTCAGACAGACCGACTAGATGGCCTGGACATTTCCACTGGCTCAGGCTCGTAAAGTCAAACGACGTGAAGAAGCAGCTTGACACACAAACACATGCACACACTCGAACCTACACCTATACTCCCAAACAGACACACACACACACACATGTGACTTAATGTGACTGTCAGTTAAACAGGCATTCGCCAGCCAGAACTGTTCGGGCTCTATCTAGAACATTTTATCGCCAAAGCTCTCACTGCGGCTTTTATTTGTCAAACAAAGTATTTTTATTGGCTTTTTTAGCAGCTCCTCTGCCAGACATGGACAGAGGGAGGGAGCATGCATGAGGGGCAGGGTATCACAGTATCACAGCTCAGCGCGTGTTTGTTGTCTGCTAAATACTCGACACTTGGTATGTGATTGAAATAATGCCAGGCGATAATCCGTGTCTTATTAAACGGCTCTAGAAGGCGCGTCACACAAGCTCAGATTTGGGTCTGGCAGGTGGTGTCTCATATAGCATATGGCACCACAGACACTGCCATGTTTACACATGTGTGTGTGTCTGCGTGTTTGTGTATGTAAGCACACGAGCTTGGTTCCAAGTTGACCCAAGACTAAATAAAAATCAGTTGCTGTGACATTTTGACAACCGTTTGAATATCTTGCTAGGGTTGACATTCCTGATTTTTGTTTATTTAATTGATCAGGATATTTATGCAGTAAACACAGAAATATACATGCCTAACAAAATTTATAAGATTCTTAGAATTCATATAGACCAAGTTACTTTAATTATTTAATAAATAAATTTATATAATTTTTTTTATTTATTTTATGTAATGGATTTGTACTTACGATTTTTATTCAATTAATTTATTTTTTTCTGTTTTCAAAATTACTCTCGTTAAAATTTTAAAAGTTTTATATTTATCTATCTCTCAAAATTTTATTAAATTTAAATTCAAAAGTATTAAAATTGAAAACATAATGTGCAATTATCTAAAGAATGGGAATTGTTAAAGATCTCATAAGCAAATAATAATGGTCGTATTATATTTTACTATATAAGCTTAAAAATTGTTCAAACTTTATTTAAAAAATTCAAACATTATAAATCATGTTCGAATTTTTCTCTTAAAAATATTTTTATTATATGTATTTATAAAAAATGTTAAGTAGTCTTCTTTAGGAGTTGGGGAAACGTTCTTACATACGATAGCTAGAATATACATTAGAGTGCATCGATTTTTTTCACCAAAAATGGTAACCCATTTTCGTAATCTGTGGTCAATTCAAGATGTTTTCACGAAGAAACCATAGTTCTAAAATGAATTCCTGGTCCGCGCTTTTTGAGTTGAAAAATTCACTTTTTTGAACAATTATATCTCGGGTGTTTATAAACCGATCCTGACAAATTTGGTGTCAATACTCTAGTTAGGACCAGGACTTTCAAAATTTCACAGAACCAAAGGACGAAATGTCCTTTAAACATCATTTTCATCCTTGGAACGGCGATTTCGCGATTCGTTTCTATCTTAAAAAATTAGTCCGAATTAAAGCTATTTTTTGGCCTAAAATAAAATTTTTTTTTTTGAATCTGTAATTTTTATTAAAAGAAAATGTAAAACCTATTTTAATACAGTTTTAACACAATTTTAATAAAATATGTGCTACATTTTCTGTTAAAAAAAAATACAGGTTCAGGGAAAATAAGATTTGTTTTGCCAAAAAATAGCTTTTATTCTGACTAATTTATTGGTATAGAGGCGAACCGCGAAATCGTCGTTCCAAGGATGAAAATTATGTTTAAAGGACATTTCGTCCTTTTTTCTGTTGAATTTTAAAAGTCCTGGTCCTAACAAGAGTATTGACACCAAGTTTGTCAGAATCGGACCATAAACAATCAAGATATAAATTTTAAAAAAAAATGAATTTTTCAACTCAAAAAGCGCGGACCAGGAATTCATTTTAGAACTAAGGTTTCTTCGTGAAAACATCTTAGAATTGACCACAGATTATGAAAATGGGTTACCATTTTTTCATTTTTTCGGGCCCATACAATTCGATGCACTCTAATATACATATATGCGACAACTTATCCCATATAGAACATACAGAAATGTCTTACCTGCTTGCAATGTCAGCAGCAGTTTGATTAAAAATGCGATTTACCTATGACTTTCACCCTTGTCAATATGCTTTGGCCCACTATAATCTAGCCACAAGTCAAAGGCTCAGCTATTGAAAAAAGAGAAGGGTCAACGGATATGCCTATTAAACTATCAAACTTGGCATATCAGCCTTCAGCTTAATCCACAAATTATACCATCCTTGCCACAACTAAATCCCCAACCCCTTTTGAAAAAAGAGAAAAGAGAGAAAAAAAGCAACCTGAGAGCAGCATCATTAAAGCATAGAGAAGGGGGAATCCCTGCTTTGGTGCCTCATATAAAATGCATAATGAAAATTTGCGTACTCAAAGGGAATTGTTGTTTGGCCAACGTCAAGTTGTTGGCCAAACTTTGAATGCGTTAAAGAAGATCGACAAAAACGAGAGGCAAGAGGAGCAGCAAACGGTGTTTGATATTAAAATGCGTCAATATAAAAGGAGCATTCGATTAAATCGCGTGCTGTGTGGAGGCTGTGAGCTGTAGTAGCAAATTCTGAAATCCAATCAGTTCTATTCGCGCCAACCTACAACAACAAAGCGGATATGGGGGCGTTACGACTGTCTCGGTCGTTGGTTGTCGGTTACCGGCTGCGGGCGGGCATACAGTCTACACCGATTTTTAGCCCAATTCTCACACTCCCCCAACCTTTCAGTGTGTGCCAAAAACAATGCCGGCTAAACCGCGACAGGCCGCAAATTTAGACGGCGCCGACAACCCGAGCGAGAAGAACAGAAGGACTAAAAAAAGCGAGAAGAACAGAAGGACTCAATAATGTGAGAGGGAGGGCAAACACCGCCGAGTACTGTGGCCCATTTTGACCTCGATTATCTAACGCCAAAAATGGCTGCACAGTTTAATGACTGATTTGTGTATTGTTTGCCAAGCTGTCAGTTCAGAAAAGAGAAAGCCTTAAATTTGCTCACATTTCGTGTTCATTTTGTTGCAAATAAACAACCAACGACTGCAACAACAACAACAACAACAGCGAGCAACGCTAAAAGAAATGTCGGCGACAAGTTTGCTTTTCATTTTGGGTTTCCCATGTTTATATTTATATAAATATAATATTGCTGGCGGCTATAAACTTAATTTGCTGATTACAAAGTAACCTCATCGTCATAATTTATGTGCCAAGGTGATAAGGGACAAATGGAGCATCAGCTTGACTAGGTTAACTGACATCTTGGGATGCTCTCACTCACGGAAAACTCTGGAAAAATATGAAAATACTTGCTCTTGTCATAAATTTATTATACTTTTTTTTTTAAAATATTTTGTTATCGGATATACCAGACAACATAAGGATTAGTAATCATAATCATTAGTAATTAGATTATTTTTGTTTAAAAGTCGAACCAATGATTAAATTACGAATTTTTATGGTTTTGTCCAATTATCTATGTTTTCGATTAGAAAAAATAAACAAAAATCTAAAATTAATACGATTATTCAAAATAATCAGAAAAAGTAAAAAATAATCAAAAATAATCGTTTTGAGTATTTCGGATTATTTTTGATTTATTATTATTATTTAGAAAAAATCAAATTATTTTAAATTTTCACAATCAAAGTAGCCAAAGCTTTTGATTATAGTTGCTTTTTGTGCTGTCTAAAGCAGTTTAATTTAGAAGAAAGAAGGAGGCAGATAGAATATTTCCGTAGCTCACTAGTTAGAGTTTCCGACCTGAATTTTTCTGGATGATAATCGAAATGTTATTTGGTAAGTATTGATGGCTATTTTGATTGTGAAAATTTAAAATAATTTGATTTTTTACCAAATAGCCATAAATAATCTAAAAAAATCAGAAATAATCAGAAGAAATAAAAAATAATCCGAAATACTCAAAACGATTATTTTTAATTTTTTCTGATTTTTTTGAATAATCGTAATAATTTTAGATTTTTTTTTTACTTTTTCTAATCGTAATCATTAAATAATCACAAATTTTTCAACAGTGAATTATATAATCACTACGATTATTTCTAATAAATAATCTAATTGATTAATATTTAACAAGTATGAATTTAGATCATATTTGTTCAGTGTATGTATCTATTTACACCTCCTGTCGAATAATTACATCCATTAGGTACCATTGAATTTCTAATAAATTTTTATTAAAAAATACAAAATACGAGTACATTTAATTTAAACAGCCATTTGTCAAACCTCATTATGAAATCGTTACTGCCAACTCGTGATACTCTCATTTCAGCCATTTTCAAGTAGCAGGACACTGAAAAAAGGCAAGTTAAACAGCAGCAGATGCTGTCCAAGCGACTCCACTTCATTGTGCTTTGTGAAGTGCAGGAGAGCCATTGGTCCAATCGGAGCACACATGGATCAAAAAAACATATGGCACACATGACTGGACACTATGCATTTTAAACTACCAAATTAGCGAGCCATCTAAAATTGTAATATATGTGTGTATAAACATATATAGTATGTGTTTGGCTTATGAATGTTTGTAGCTTTACGTGTTTTCCCAACACTAACTACTATTCTCGTATATATACTGTCCCCCATTACAGTTTTTCAATTAAATGGCGGCATTGAGTACTCTATGTTAGAGTATTTGGACTAAGTGTCAAAATAAATTATATTATCAAAAATTTAATTCTGTCTCAACTTGATTGACGAACAAAACACAACTACTTTTAATATATGTATATCAGATATTCTCGAATTTAATATCCATACAAATAAAACGGCTATCGAGTAAATATCATTTAATTTTAAGAAATACTTGAATTGCTAAGTCATTGATTATATTTACATTAATTTCTTGACTTTTTCATTACACTTTTGTATTGTTGTTATACACGTAAATCAACAATAAATTTGTGACATGGTTTTTCGTCTTGGTTTTATTTATTTACGCTAGATCCCAGGCGACTGTTGGCTTCACCTGAACCTGGCCATAACCCCAGCTGGTGCTCCTTTTTTATTTTAGATAAAAGCGTAGCACTGGCCAACAACAACAACAAGAAGGACAACAACAACAACAACTGCCAACTAAACTGCTAAAAAATTCAAGCACAAATATTTGTTTCTTGCTTTGTTTGTTTGCTTGTTTGTAAAACTAATGAAATTTTTGCAATATTAGCCAACCGGCTGCTGACCCCAAAAGACAACAAAAAACCAAAGCTTGACCCCAAAACAACAACAACAAAAATACAAAAACAAAAGCAATAAAAATTACAGACTAGAAGTATTCCCTGTGAGATGATACAAAATTTAAGGTTGGAAACAATAATGAGATAAATTAGATTATTAGCTAAATATTAAAAACTATATACAATATCTCTATGATATCTAAAAAAGAATTTAACTCTATTTCTTGCATATTAATATTTTAAGAATATGAAAATTGTATGTAAATACGAGTAAATATGAAAATTATCAGTATAGTATTAAGCCTTCAAAATCACTATAGAAAAAGTCAATTAATAAACTTGCAAATGCCACCTACAATCTGTGCAACAGACAAATTTATAACACCCTTTTTGGTTCAAACCACAAAGGGCATAGAAGTATTATACTCAGGACATCTGTTATGTATGTATGTCTGACTGGCAAAAAGCAAAAGAAAAAAAGAACAAAATCAAAAAAGAAATGCGAGAAGTAAGAGACAAAGCCAGCGGGCGCAGTTCGAGCGCCAGTCAAAGATTATTATGTCAAGTCACGTTTAGACATGACCGGCGACTGTGGTATATACATATGTATGTATGTATGTATTTGGTAGACATGCCCCAAGTCCCGTCCGGATGCTGCTTGTTAGAGCGACATTGCAGCAGTTAAGTCGCAGCCCGCGGCTAGTCAATAAACCGTTAAAAAACAACTTAAACGACAGTCCAGAATTCTATATTTTTAGTGGCTAAGCTGATAAGCCCCAAAAGTATAAGGTTTTAACTGTGAAAATCTTCTTGTATCTAATAAAAACTGACACTATTGGCGTTCCCTTAACACCTTCTAAATGGATAAGTAACTAAAAGATTTGTCCAACAATAAAACAAATGATTTTAATACACTGTATGTCATCTTAATAAACACTTCCACATTTAAAGCTCGAATGTGAAATACCCTGCACACATTTTCCAATTTGAGGTTGATTTTTTTTCTAAATAATTACGCCATAAGTGACATTTTTTTTTAAATCGTCCACCTAGACTATAAATTATTACAGTCCTTTTCGATACTTGTACACTTAAATTTGTATGAAATTTAAGTGAAATTCAGCAAAACGATTTCTTTGGCACCCGCGTATAATTATTTTCATGCCAAATATAGTTTTAACATAAAATATGCATAATAATTAAATTATTTCAAAACTTTTAGGATATTATACCAAATATTTTAAAATTTTACGATATCAGTGAAAAATAAATATACATATCAAAAAATTTACAACAGGTTAATTGATTAAGGGAAGAAAGCTCTATCCGTTGGTCAGACTATCAGATCAGAATATACTAATTGTCCCATAATCTAAAAGTTGTCACCTCAATAGATATTCAAAAGTATTTATATGTTATCCGCTAGCAGTGAATACTTTTACTGTTTTAGCCATCTTTCTGGACAACCTTGAATTTGTAACAGAGTATTAATTTATTTTTTGAAAATGCATGTTGAGAAATAAGTATCTAAAATTGTTTTTCAATTTAAAAAAAAACTAATAGTTCTTCTATAACTCGTGCAGTTAAAAGATGAAAAAGTACGAAAATAAATATCTTCATCTGTTTTTTATATCCTTGAAGCGGACAGTAGAACAACTACAGAAAGGAATTATACTGCTTCAGCAAAATCTATGTTTTGCTATAAATTAGGTGACATGAAAGGCAAGCAGTTTTCTACGTGCTATGTTTCAACAACTGCAACGTAGCTTAACATAGAAACATAGAAAATGTTACTATGTTTCGATGTTTTTCTGTATTCTATATTTGTATTTGCTATGATTTCTATATTCGATGTTTTGTCTCCGTTTCGCGCGATGTTTTTTATGGCTCTATTACAGCTTACACTGCTTTCACTGCTTGTTCTGCTTGGAAAGCTTTAACAAAAGCTCTGTCCAGATTTGCCGCCCTTCAAGCAATTGAAAATGCCCCCAGAGGGTAGTGCGAAAGAACATCTCTGCAGGCAAATCGCTTTGCACATAGCTGTCGTTTTTATTTGGATAGTTTAACCAAATCGCCTCAGTGCATAGCGTCGCCAACAGAAATGGGGCACATCGATCAGACCAAAGTACAATACCTCCAGAAGGCCAATGATGGAGCAGCCCAGGCAGAGTTGACAAATTGCACCAAATGAAACTGCAAGCAAAATACTTGTAAATTATTAAATTTTCAATTATTGATAATGATTTGGCTTAAAACTACATTAATAATACAGAATCAATTGTTTTGCGGTTTTTAAAAAAAAGTGTCAAAGATAATAATACATTTTTAATGAGAATCAATTTGAGTCAAACCATTAAACTAATATTTAAATGTTTGAATTTTTTGAAAAACTGTAAAGGGTTAAGTATGGAGAAAGTAAAAACAATAAATTTTCTGAATTAATAAAATTTTGATGTCGAATTAAATTTAAGGTTAATCAAAGATAAAGTTGACATTTCACAAATCGGTTAAGTTTTGGAATAGTTAGGAAAACTTGAAGTGTTTGAAAAAGTGTCAAGGGATACTTATAAGAAAAGTGAACAGGTATGTAAATTTTTGTATAAAAAGAGTTTTAGTTTGATCGTGGTCGTGCACCTTCACATTGAAAAAATAAATAAAGTGTTAATACATAACAGGCCCACGTACGGTATGGGAGGAAGTCCTAGCTGACTAAGAGCGAGCGTCATGGAAATCAAAATAAGAGGTCAAACAGTGACAAAATTTACATTCTAGAAAAAAAATCGGTTAAATTTTGAAGCTATGAAAGTATGAAATTTTTGAAAAAGTAGTTTGATCGTTGATAAATGGATGTTATTTCAATGTTAACACTTGAAATGTCTTTATCAAAATCGAATTAAATTACTTGAAAATCGCTTCTTAAAAAATCAAGTTATTGGCATTTAAATGTATTTTAACATCACTTATAGACATCAATTCATTCAGGAATAGTCTATAGTCAAATTTACTTAAATAAATTCTAAAACATTAGGTTGTCCATAAAGCGAATTCAACCTACCCATTAGGTCCATCCAACTGTATATCAAACTGGTTTTATAGACCAAAGTGCTTGTGACATCGCTTGAGTACCCATGGTACTGCACTCTTTGCCAGGGACTTTGGAGACGTTTACGGACATCATTGATCAGGGTCAACGATTTGCAGTTGTGCAGACATTCACAGATGAGACCCGTTTCGGCCTGGGCCACATAAGAATGCTCTCCGGGTTGCTCGTAGTTTTCCAATCGATGATTGTTAGCTGCCAGACAGGGCAGATCCTTCAGCTGGCAGGCAACATGATCCGATGGGGGATAGAACAAGTCCATAGTACAATTGCAATAGCGCAACATATACAATTGTTGACATTCCGCAAACACATCTCTGCATCGACACTATTCCCGTCTCGCTGGCTGGGCATGGATAAGGTACCTTCGTCATAGTAGTGATAAACGGCCCTGATGCCTATGGTGCTGTCCATATCCGGCAAGACCTCAATGGGAAAATCGAACCACACATTTGGTTCCAAGACATTGAGCTAGTTTATTTAAAAGGGTCAAATGTTAGGCTTGCTCGGTACAAATGTGCAAAAATAAAAACCCAAACTCAAAATTGCTTTCTCACTAAGATTACTAAAGTCCAGCAACTCAAACTTATTTCGAGTTAGATTAAACATGGAATTGTTTTAGAATTTTCACATATGGGCATTTCCACAGAAATGTCAACCGAGGCTAAAAACGAAAAATTGATCAAAAACTCACATCTCGTGAAATTTTCATCCAAAAAAGTATTCAAGTCATTTATTTAAGCAATATACGCTACAAGAAATTCAATAGGATGAACATATAGATTCTACATTGGAATAAATTCACTTTTTCTATATTTTTGCCCATTTTCTTAAAAATTGATTTCCAAAATGGACCGTTTGTATTCTATCGATTACACTAAGAAGGAAAGTAAGATTGTAACGAAAACCATTTTAACACATAGAAATATATTGAAATTTTAATTTGCAACAAATTTTTCGAGCGGTTTCGATATATAATTTAAAAAAAGAGAGACAGAAACAACATAAATATTTTGTGGAATATTTTGTCACGTGCGACATGTCGCGTGCGACAGTGACTCAAATTAAATTTAAAAAAAAACTACTTAATTTTTTTAAATCAAACAAATTGCATTTTTTAGATAAATGAATGCATTACATTTCAAAATAAATTGGATCAAAATATTCGTTCACGTTTTGCCGAAATTAGTGTTAGAGCTGGTCGCCGAAAAAACGACTTCTATCTGAGTCGCGTGCGAATGTCTTGGTTATTTTAAATTATCTTGAAAACGAACAATTTCCCAAAATCAACCTAAGCATCAATTATAGTGCTAATCAAGGACTAAAAGTTTCCCCTTTTGTCACAACAAAATACTGTTTTGGCATATGTTTTATTTCACTTTGAATGCGTACGAATGTCGCATTCGACATTAGAGAATTACCCATATAAAATGTTCTGAAATAAGTATTCGGAACATAACTCAACACCATACCTGTTAATTAATGATTAGTAATCATAATCATTAGTTATTAAATTATTTTTGCTTAAGAGTCGATTAAATTACGATTATTGTCAATTTTGCCCAATTATATAATGATTACGATTACAAAAAATTAAAAATAATCTAAAATTATTACAATTATTCAAAAAAAATCAGAAAAAATCCAAGATATTCTAAAATAATCATTTTGAATATTCGGATTAATTTTGATTTTTTTTCTGATTATTTTTAATTGTTTCTGATTATTTATGACTATTTAGTATAAATTAAATTATTTTAAATTTTCACAATCAAAGTAGCCAAAATAATCAGAAAAATTCAAAAACAATCCGAAATAATCAGAAATTAATGATTAGTAATCATAATCATTAGTTATTAATTTATTTTTGCTTAAAAGTCGATTAAATTACGATTATTGTCAATTTTGCCCAATTATTTAATGATTACGATTACAAAAAATTAAAAATAATCTAAAATTATCATTTTGAATATTCGGATTAATTTTGATTTTTTTTCTGATTATTTTTAATTGTTTCTGATTATTTATGACTATTTAGTATAAATGAAATTATTTTAAATTTTCACAATCAAAGTAGCCAAAATAATCAGAAAAATTCAAAAACAATCCGAAATAATCAGAAAGATTATTTTTTATTTTTTCAGATTATTTTTGAATAATTGTAATAATTTTAGATTATTTTTGATTTTTTGTAATCGTAATCATTATATAATCACAAATTTTTCAACAGTGAATTATATAGTCACTTCGATTATTTCCAAAAATTATCTAATTGATTAGTAATTCTAATCGAAATTTAACAGGTATGCTCAACACTTTACTTTGAAATATTTAAGTATGAAAGTTAGTGAAGAGTATGAAGGTAGTAAAGTCAAGCAAGAACCAGTTGCGAATTCTAAGCAAGACTTAAAGCATATTGATTTATATAACAAATTTTCGTATTTCTAGAACATTTTCTAGCTAAAGTTGATTTAAAATAAATAAATAATAAGATTTAATACACTTGGTTATGGTATTTTTCTGCTCTATCAGGTATGGATTATAGGAACCAAAATCAAGCTCATACGAAATTAATGTAAGTATGTTTTTTTCGCTGTGTACGCACCAGAAAGCCTTTGATCTCCGAATTGTTCGGCGCATGTTGGGCCTCATTTAGCCGGAGACGAGCCATCAAACCAGAGCCGGATTCAATTGCCACAATGGCACGTTGCTCCACTTCGTTAAAGGCCAGGCAGGCGCCATAGGGCAACCTTCGTGGCCTAAAGAGTTCACAACAATCTACAGATTTGGTTTGCCATTTGCATTCTGCGAGCAGTTCATCACAACGCCAGGCCATCTCGATTGCAATTCGGGTAAAGTTGAGATGGTTCAACGTCTGCAGAGGCTGATCCTTCAGAGGAGCAAAGACATCGAACCGAGCAAAGCTAAGGGCATCATAGCCGGTAAGGATACGCTCCAGGAGCGGCTGCTGAGCCTCGCTTATGTTGTATCGTTGGATTATCTCCGGCAGACGAGACCAGTTCAACCGATTCTTATTGCAGACAACAATCACGGGGAAAGCTATGTTCTGAATGGGCCAACGCGACTCTGCGATTACCGTGTGGAAGTGATGACGCTGATGTCGCTCCCCCAGCAAATAGGTTACATAGATGAGCACCGTCAGCGCAGAGATCAGCGCCAATGCCCAGAGTAAACTAAACCATCAATGTCACTATTCAAGCAGCGACTTTTCTTAACCAACTCACCGCATTCGTCGACGCATGGGTGGCCAAAAGAGCTGATAGAATCCGTGTATGTGGGATCCAATTGTGTACCGACTGATGAACTGCATCCAGACGATGTCATAACTCGGCTGTTTTTGTGGCTGTTCTGTTTGCCAAGCATGAAGTGCCCGACGCCTTCGTATCACAGTTCTCAATTGGTGGTTCTGCATTTTCTGGTCTATATTTTTGGTGAGACAAAGCTTTTTATAGCGAACCTCAGGGATTCTTCATTGTATACCCTGAATTTATAGGGACGCTAAGCTAAACAGTTTAGGTTGGAAATGATATAAAGAAGTACTTAAATGAAATCGTAGGCTCATTTGAATTAAAGGAAAGTAATTTTTTTAAATTTTTATATTTTATAAACTGAAGTATCATGAGTTGAGATCAAATAAATTCTAAAAATTCTTATAATCTTAACTATAATAAGATTTATAAAAGAAAATATTTTGGCTAAATTTATTATGAAATCTCAGAGAATCAAAATCTTGCTCTTATTCAAATTTTGTTAGACCCCGTACTTTAAAAAAGTAAAGGGGTCTATTAACTTTGTCACAAAAAAAAATGTGCGTAACAGGCAGAAGGAGGCGTGGTAGACCCCATAAAGTATATATATTCTTAATCAGCATCAACAGCCGAGTCGATATAGCCATGTCCGTCTGTCCGTCCGTCCGTCTGTCCGTCTGTAAGAGCGCCTAGATCTCAGAGACTATAAGAGCTAGAGACTCCAAACTTGGTATGTAGGTTCGTCTATATTGGGAGCAGATCGAGTTTGTTTTAGATTCTGGATCAGACCACTATATCATATAGCTCCCATAGGAACAATCAGTTGAAAATCAAGTGGAAAACTTTTTTGCTGTTTGAGATATTTCAACCAAACTGACAGAATATGCATAAGAGATGGTCCCATACATACTGACCAAATTTGATTGAAATCGGATTACTATATCATATAGCTGCCATAGGAACAATCAGTCAAAAATCAAGTCTTAGTATGAAAATCTTTTTTGTTGTTTGAGATAACTAAATTTAACTGACAGGGATGGACCCATACATACTGACCAAATTTGGTTGGAATCGAACTACTATATCATATAGACCCCATAGGAACAATCAGTTGAAAATCAAGTCTTAGTATGGAAAACTTTTTTGCTGTTTGAGATATTTCAACCAAACTAACAAAATATGTATAAAAGATGGTCCCATACATACTGACCAAATTTGATTGAAATCGGATTACTATATCATATAGCTGCCATAGGAACGATCAGTCCAAATTAAGTCTTAGTATGAAAATCTTTTTGTTGTTTGAGATATCTTTATAATGAGTACGGGGTATCCGACAGTCGAGTACCGCTCGACTGTAGCACCGCCGACTAGTTAAGTCTTCAGCCCAGTTGAATTACTATTTCCTTTTTTAAGTAAATATTTTCCATCAACATCCTATCGTATTCCGTATTTTGAATCTTTCAGATAGAGTGTAAGCTATTCTCTATCACAGTTAGATATGCTCTTCCTAATCTCTGTGTGCAAATCATTTGCACTCAATTGAATTTTGTGTTTGCCCAATTAGTTTGACATATATATTGGGTACAAATCATTGATGCAAATCAAGTCAAGTCGAGTCTCCAGGGCAGACAGAACAGAATAGAATAGAATAGAGCGGGCAACGATTAGGGCTAACTTGACCTGTGTGTCAAGCTGTCCCCAACGAGTTTAATAGGCGTTAAACACGTTAGCGCGACCCCGTGACATGGCCAGCTATCTAATTATCTACAAAACATTCCGACACGTAGAGAGCACCGGCTATAAAAGAACCAAAGTGAGTGGAAAACTATTTCAGTTCAGTTCAGTTCAGTTGAGTTCTGTCAAGCCAGCCATGACTCTGGCTCATTATCCTACGGCACGGCCAGAAGTGAAATCCCGGTTATTGCCGCGTCGCCATCAGCAGCTGTTGGGCCAGCTGGGCGATGCCGTCTGGCAGTTGGCCCTGAGGTTTGGCAAACGGACGACGATCCATGGTTTGGACAGACTGCTGTCATCACGTGCCAGTCGCTGGGAGCGCTTCATCTGGCTGTGCACATTTGTGAGCGCCTTTTTGGGTGCCGTCTATGTGTGTCTGATACTGTCGCAACGGTATAATGATGGCAACTTTCAGACCGTGGTGGACAGCACGCGATATCCGGTCTATCGCATTGCATATCCGGTCATCACCATATGCAATCGCAATCGCCTCAACTGGCAGCGATTGGACCTGGCCAAAAGACGCTTCATGGCCAATGTCAGCGATGCATTGCAGTTGCAATTGTTCGAGCGAATTGTCGGCAGCTACGATGACATGTCATTTGGCCACTTTCAGTCCTTTGAGCGACTGCGAAACGAGCCCACACAGCAGCTCAGTCACGTCAACTTCAGTCTCGTCGTCGACTTTATGACCTGGACCTGTGACGAGCTGCTGACCGACTGCAAGTGGCGTCATTACCCCTACAACTGCTGTGAGATCTTCTCGAAGCGACGCAGCAAGAACGGCCTGTGCTGGTCCTTCAACTCCCTGGAGACCGCCGAGGGCAAACGCATGCAGCTCCTCGATCCCATGTGGCCCTGGCGAACGGGTTCCGCCGGACCCATGAGCGCTCTCTTCGTCCGCGTTCTCATCAATCCGGACAAACACTGGCCGCTCGGACATAATGATAAGGGCATCGAGGTGATGCTCACCGAGCCCTATGTCTGGCACAACAGTCCGTACAGCGTGCCAGCCAACACCCAAACATCGATTGAAATCGAGCCCACAATCTACTTTTACGACAACGACACTCGATCTGTGAGCTCCGCTCAGCGCCAATGTGTGTTCGATGTTAGTTCATTTCAATTTTTGAAGCCTATAAGAATTTTGTCTAACAGGGACTAATACCGAAACAATTTTTAAAAGCTATAAAACTAAAATCTATAGTGAAATATAATGTACATAATATGTAATATAGTGTACAGAGTTTACGGTATTATTCTCTATTGACAAGTGGTGAAACTATACCCAAGGTGACGTAATCACTTTACCTCAGGATCAT